>JAAAKL020018418.1:0-10246 GCA_010016065.2 Carybdea cf. marsupialis auct. non (Linnaeus, 1758)
GAAGATATGGATACAAAATGTCGTCCATTGCGTCAAAAATGGGAAATCACACCCTCTCAATTTTCGGCTATTTCGCCAGGGAGAATTCCTTAGTACTTTTGGTATGGTGATTAGGAGACCTCATAGAAATGCATTGTAAAAAGCAATGCAAAACAAATTCTGTTGCAATTACTTCCCTAAGAAATCGTATTTTGCCTAGACTACAAACCACACATCAAAAGATAGATTGGTGAAGTTTTCTACATCAGAAAGGATCTGGAAACCACTCGAGCCTTCTTCAAATTGCCTCAGTCACGAAGTCAATGAAAATGGCGGCATCTACACCATTATTTGCATGTACAAACTGTCACAGCAGACATCGCTTTGAGGAGTTATCAAAAAATGAGCAGCTTTGTAAGGTAGGGCAAGTGTTGTTTCCTGATTAGCATGTAACAATCTTGTCAAAGTAACGACTTGACTTTCATACAGATTAGGATGGGTCCCCTCACATTATTTATATGCTAGGCGACCACTTGTTGCTTGACTGGTTATTACCTCAAGAGAGATACGTGCGACGTGATGGTACAACACCAGACATGCCAGTCCTCTAGTTTTCACTGGGGCACTCTCGGTATGCAACTTCCCCCTCCTCCCTCAAAGAATTGGAAGCTGTATACCGGTATTCAAATTATCAAATAAGCTTATTTTTGAACGAACCAATTTGCACTGCTACCGGTACTTGATTTTCTTGCCGCATAAAAGTCTAAAGTGGACGTTTCTAGACTAGATGAAACGCCTTTTCAACCGACCTCAATTCACAAATTTGAAATAGAACATTCTGTAGCGCTAGTATACGTATTAGGCCTATGTGTACGGTAGTAGATATAGCTTGCCTGCAACGCAAAGCTGTTAAGACATCAATAGGCCTACTTGTACTTTCTAATTCTGTTGATCTTTTTAAGACTTAAGGGCCAATGTATGAGCCAGTAGTGCCATTATCAGGCCTCTTCTCTCCAGGGCTATCTGATTAAGAGCAGACATTGCCACTGTACGGTATAAGTCTAAGCAATGACTAGTTTGGTCAGCTTGTAAAGTGAGAAGCACTAGCACTGCACTCTCCAAATTGAGATCTAATTCAGCCTTGTGATCAAGCCACTCAAGATTGATGCTTCAGAGTCCAGAAAGCAGCCCATCTTTCAGTAGAGAAAGTTCCTATTTGCTAGGTCTAATTCATTATGCACTAATTTTTGACAATTTTGAAGTACATAGATTTTGCTATGGAGAACATGCCAATACAAGGTTGGCTCTATCTAGGTTTGCAAAAGTCATCCAAGAATTTACATAAATTATCAAGTAAAAGTTTGTCTCAAAGTTTGAATGAACATCTGTTTATTTGTATATCACTGATATTTTGAGCTACTTTGCACTTGTCCCCTAGATATTACTTTGGGTATTCTGCAGAATTATAGAAGTATAAGCCTCAAACTTCAATTGACCAGATAGTGTGTCAAGCTTGGTTTTAAAACTGAAATAACAAGAGGCTATTTAATGAAAGCAATGCATGCTCAACAATAATGCCAATCTCTGGATGTATAAGGCAAACCCAATAAACTTCACAATCTTGAATAGATACTAGAATAATAGTATTTTAAGTCTGTCACCAAAGAGATTACACCGTGACCTACACATTTGCAGTGTGCACTCTACCAACTGAGTTAGGTAACCCCTGTGGATAACATGATGTACTTCTGTAGTCTTGACATTAGGTCTCAATATTCCGCCAGAGGACATCAGCATCCAGCTCTATGTAATTTGGGTGACCATGGGCTGAATGTATAAAGGAAGACACAGCATGAGGCTAGCCACTATGGGATATGTCTATAGTAGATTGTGCTAAAAGTAGATGAAGCTATGGTCTATATGTGTAACCACCCTTGTGCTATGTCTACTTCTAAATCTATCTACATAAACGAAGCCACAGTGAAGGAAAGTAACTCACGGAGCTGCCAGGGAAGGGTCAATGCTCACAGTTTTCAATGATAAATGAAATGACATGTTGTTTTTACTGATAAAATAAACAAGTGAGACATAGGACTTGTTTGTCACCTTTAAACCTTCAAAATCAGACGATTGGAAGGGAAACATGTTGTCTGCTTAAGGTGATCTGAATGATAATCAGTGTAGTCCTAATGTGCCTTGTAATCAGCAACATATGCCCAGATTTGAGATCTTATCCTATGTTTATTGAAGGTACATACATCTGTCTAGATACCCACTTGTTGAAAATGCTTCTATTGAATGCATGAGGGTATAGAGAACATACAAATCCTTCCAGCACAGCAAGAGTTAAAACGGCAATGATACAAGTAACAGGTAGTTTTATGTGAGCACTTGTCGACAGTTCACCAGAGATATACAGATCAATGAACTTTTGCTTACAACACCATTCATGACAAAGGTGACAAGCATTGGAAATATTTGGGTGATCACTTTGGGATGACTTATATGATTCACAACTCGAATCTAAAATACACAGGTAAATAAGGAAACACCATTCAGCAGCAGACAAGTAGTCTCAATGGTATATGCAATTAAATAGACAAGGCCTACCTTGATCCTAATCGATTGCTAATACTTTACCAGAATCCTGTTTTAAAGTAATGGACACAGCATAACGGTATCTAACTAATGTAGACCACAGCCTGAACAGTGCTAAGTATTTATCTGTCAACGGTTCCTTTACTTTTCTAAACCATCTTGTAGCAAAGCATCAGGGGATTCACCTTTGTAAGTTATATGTCTGTATCGGTAATAACCTGCTAGTTGTTTAACTTCTCATATGGATAAAAAAATCATCTGCTGATGTATGTTCATGTTTCTCCTGCATCACACAGATTGATGAATGCGACCATGCTTGTAATGCATGAGGAGTTATCTGTGATTGTGCTATGCCTAGGTAGGCTGATATCGATCAGTTTATTTAAAAACACAAATTTTCCCTGAATCACAACATAGATCAAGCTAAGGTTGATGGATCAATGAAAACCATTATGCATATTGTATAGCATGAGCTACCTTGTCTATGTAGTTCGATCTAGGGGTAGATTGAGAGGTAGACTTTTTTATGCATCTGGCCCCAGTCTCACTGTACCTAGTGACTTGACCATGGAAGGACAACAATTTAGCCCAACATGCAATCCACAGTATATTGAAAGTTGCAAAGAGGATTTGAAGTGACAAGTTTTAAAAGATTGTAGAGAAATAGAATAGTTTGTTATCAATGTTATATGAACCAGTGACCTAGTGCATTTGTGAAATGAGCTCTGCCCACTGAGGTAGGTGGCCCCATTGATAACATGGCCTATTTCTCTAGTCATCACATAAGCTCCCAGTATTTTACTGGAGGACATCAACATCTAGCTTAATTTTCTAACATGTTCATGAACACATATAAACATATGCCTTCAGCAAAAATGTGATGGGGAATGGCTTTTCTATCAAGATGTGGCCCAGGGCTCTTTGTTAAAGTCTGAATATGTCTGAAATAAAATGTAGAAACTACCATTAGTATTAACTGTAGACCTGTCTTTACCAAAATATATGAAATCAGCTGACTTATAAAACAGTGATCTGCTGATTTTGGTATTAAAATAGAAAGATAATTTCTGCCTATTAATTTAGGCAATTTCCCCCATTTTCGTCATTACTATATATCTGAGTGAAGCAAATTCTGAAATTATAGCTTTAGAGCTTTTACCAATCAATTTGTATTGTTTTTTAAAGATTGTGAAAAGTGCTGTAAAGTTCTCAAATTATTATCAAGTTAGGACTTAGGAGCCACCAATTTCAAATCAATTGGGTAATCTTTTTCTTGATAAGTTAAAAGTATTCCATGAGTTGTTTTGAAAACAAGTTAAACAGTACTTGCAGCCTAGGTATATATTATGAAAGATACACCTAGAGGAAAATGTTAATTTACTAATTGATAGTACAGGGGTTAAGATTGAGATGTGGGTGATAAATATGGTGTGTCATTCTGTGTTAGTGATATTGAATAGATAATGTATGATACATCATTGCCATGCACGGTGTAGGTGGAAAAACCTTAGGTAATTGCAGAACTTGCTTTTCATGTATTACCAGAGCTTTTTAGTCACAAATCAATATACTCTGCACTTTATGTTTCAGTATACATAGACTGCCAGTTGTGTTTTCAAAACAGCTTATAGAATACTTCTAACCTATCCAGAATGGAGAGTTTTACCTTAACTTCCATTTAACGTAAGGCCTCATGATAATGTTGGCTTTGGAAATGGGCAGTGGAGGCTAAGCTGTTTGATTAGCCTATCCACAAAAAATCAGTTTTGGTGGACACAGGTCCTAACTTATACTTTGAGAAGTAACAGACCTTTTCAAAATCTGTTAATTCTAATACATGTTTAGGCCTATTGGTAAAAGCTCAGAAGCTAATGTTTTCAGATTTTGTTCCACCAATCAATTGATCAATCAATCAAATCTATTTACGGCCATTCGGCATGGTTTGTTTACAAGACATGTAACCAAATATACTTAACACACATATCAATATTTCACATTGTTGAAAGGCGGAAGGGATGTTCCTATTGAGCAGTAAGCTATTCTAGAGGTACACCCAATAGTTATGGTAGAAGTTTAGAATCTTATGTTTACTAGACTTTCAACCAAATGTAGCAATTTCCTTGCATTTGATTTTGCGTATCATTTTGATTCATATGTACACCGAGGCATCTAATTCTTCAAATTATTCCTCAAATAGAGCTAAAAAGGCTCACTGGTCACAGTGACTCTTTGTTTATTCCTAAGTAGGTACATAGTAGGTTAGTAGCAGCTCCATCTCAGTAGTGCAAAGATTATAACGTCATGCCAAGACAAATCTCTACTATGTTAGTTGAGTGATTGTGACTTCATTTCAAAGCAAAAAGTAAACAATAAAAGAGAGTTCTGAATAGAGGCCCAACCAGTGAAATCCCAACCAGTGATATGTTTTGATGCCTTGTCAGGGATCATTGCTATCTAAGATCTTAATTGTATCTACATAAGAATGTGTTAAAGATAAATTCCTTGCTTTATGTCATTGTAGAACTGTCGAAGACAGCACCCATTGGTATCATGTTCATATTGCAGACTCGAGTTTCATCTTGTAAAGTAAGTGTTAACTATCTCTTGTTTTCTTTCTTCTTCATTTTTAAACCCTTCACTTCTTAGTAAAAGATACTATTTTGATAAGAAATACAGTACCATGAAGATGCAACTTGGATATAGAGTTTATTTTTTGCAGTTAAGGAGAGAGGATGAACAATGTGATATGTTGTATATCCAAAGTAGCCCAAAAGGTAGATGATAGACTCATACCCAGATTGTACACAATACTGGAAGATCAATGCAACATCAGAAATTGTATAAATGCCTATATGAGATGACGTTTGGTACAGTTTGATGGAACCAAACAACTAGTTTGGAAACTGGGGAATTACACTTACTTGTACAAAGTGGTGGTATATGGACAGATACAGTAAGAAATGATGATAGATTGAGATGATGTTAACAATTTGCCATCATGTAACTAGTTGGGATTGTACGCCAAAAAGAGTAATAAATGCCGATAAAAAAGTTACTCAAATATGTACCTTGATATTATATGAGAGCTGAGAAAATGTACAGAACTTGTGAAGAAGATGAAATATATACAATGATGCATACAATGTATTAATGTGCAATGCAAGACCATTTAATGCAATGCAAGTAGGTAAATCAAAAGGGTTTATGAGGGGAGGGGTAATAGGAGTATCCTTGGAGTAAAGTGATAGATTCACACAAGCAAACATACGACTGAGTGGTATAGTTGACAGAGTAATGTACTGTAATTTGTTGTAAGTTGTGTTGTCAAACTGATTAAAGTTAAGCAGGAATGGATATTGTACTCCACTGATGCTATAGGCTTTTGGACTTGGTGATGATTGAGGTATGGAGAGCATTGTTATGGTGTTGATTCAATCCAAGGATCACAATATCTGAGGACCAGTTGTTTCACCAATGAATTGTAGAAAACGTTGGACATTGTAGTGAAACGTATCTATATACACAAGACAGTAGTGTTAATAGTGAGTACAAGACATTATGTTGCTGCATGTGCTGATTTTAAAAGGATTACTTGGTGTGAATTGCAAAGTACTTTATCAGCACAGAGTTCCAAAATTGTGTCCGGTTAAACAATAGTCTAAGTATAACTCATTCACATGGTCATTGATTGTGTGCAACTACATCTTTACGACACCTGGTTCCCATGTGTAGTGTTACACATGCATGATACGACAAGTCATTTTCAGTGCTCTGGAGTGCATGTTTACAGTGCAACCCATGTAGACTACCAGGAAATATACCATGCTATTAATAAATTATGAGTTTTTGTAGTATTAGATGTTTACATGCCATTTTCACTTATGTATTGGCTGTTGTTTGAATAATACAAGGACGGCAAAGTTAGAACTGTAGAGCCAAAGTAGCAATGTTTGGTATCCTGGTTGGGATAGACTTGATTGGACAACATGTAAAAGCAGATTGGAATATGTAGCCATTGCATTTCAACTTCTATAGTGTTTCACAGTTAGGAAGTCAAGTAGATTTGAGTTCAGAAGCATGTAAATGCTTCTGCTGATGCTGCTGATTGTTGGTGACTTTGCCAAAATCAGACTGGAAGCTATGGGAACAGTTGTTTAATTCTTTTGCAGTATATTGTGTGGTTTCTTGCATGGGCTTGCGTTTAGAAAGTGCTTCAATGCTCATGGTAAAAGTCTAGTGTTGAACTGACAATTTGAAATGAATCATAATACGATTGAAGGTCAATTAACTATTTCTAACTGTAGTGTCATAATTTCCGATATTTGCAGTAAATAGGAATGAAAACAAAGCAAATTTCAATACTTCAAGCCTGCTTTATGTTAGTAGATCTTACTAACTCTCTTCAAATGCACAAATGTCAGTTCTTCCCCTTGTGGACACTGCCCCTGACGTTGTTTGAATTTATGAAAACAATACTGCGTAAACTGGCCTTCCCGTAATGCGACTTTGTCTTCAAAGCCGATAACATGAGAAAACAGGTTATGAAGAGTTGCTGACGACCACTACATCAGATGTTAAAAATGTTGCAAAATGTCTTATCGAATTCAAGACTGCAGTGAGCATTTAGTTAAAGAGATTTCAAGACACTGTGATACTGTGCAATTTTCTCCTAAATTTTAAGCGAATCATATCCGCAGTTGTAAGCATATGCTCTGTGATTATCTCCTCGTCACAAAGTTGCTTTATTTGTTTTGGAACTTCATCACTGATTGTAAGATTAGCCTTCGTATTGTTTGCCGTATCTCTTGCAAGCTTATTATATGATTCTAATTGCTGAACTTGATGCGCTTGCAAATGTTGCACCTTCCTCTTTCCACTCTACCCAGATTCCTTTCCGTGGTGATTCTGTATGGTTTCATTATGTCGTCTTATTTTACTGCATCTTAAAGTAGGTGTTGATTTCGTGGATATTGTCATCAGGAGTATGAATGCTGTATCTGCTGTATCATAGACGGAAGATCCTACTATGATTACATCCTCCATCAAATCCATAAATGGTTGTCACACTTTTAGTTGTTTTTTTTATCATGTTTTTGCATTTTGTTTTTGGGTTTTTTAATGCTGCATGCGTTTTTTGATTTTTACTTTTGCAGGAAAATTGATGCTGACCCTGTCTGTGAGACATGCGCTCATAATGTACAACTGTATGGAATGGTAAATATCAGCATTTGATACCAGTAGACGCATTTGTTAACATTTTTCCTAATTTCAATGACATCTATTATTAGGTTACCTCCGGATTCAAATTGTGAATTGCCAGATTTAATCTATGTTTCGTTATCACTTGTGTGCGAAGAAGAGAAGTGTTTTCTGTATTAAATGTGTGCAATAAAAAACAATTGCTGGGGTTGATAAAGTTACTGTTGTTTTCGTAGCTATTAAGATTATTACATGGGTTCATGTTTTGTGGCTAAGTGCATAATCCTAGCATTATCGTAAGCCCCTTGTAGAGCTGTATCCTGTAGGATGCTGGTAGCCTTTCACTACCCTTTGCCCTTTCCAGTAGTCTGACCGAATTTAACCTATCGCTCTCGAGAATGCATCCATGAAGGGGTTTTTTGGTCGCCCTGCCCTCCACGCCACATCGTTCACATCATGGCCAGTACATCCAGCTGCTACTGTCATACTGTCTTCATAAGATCTCTCCATTCACCATCCCCAGTACATCCTTATTAGTCACCCCCCTCGTAACGTGATCCTTATCTTATTGTGCCATACCCACGCTCCCATCTCTTCTCCTGCGTCTTTAGTACTGTCCAAAATTTCACGCAGTAGAACAGAGTGGATCATATTTACGTTATTATGTTATTCTTGTCTTCGTATTCTTTCAGTTACTTTTAAAAGTGATTCAATGTTTTGAAACGGCTTTCGATGTAGCCAGCTTTCTTTTTTTGTCAACTCCACAACGTAGCTCACCACTAACATCGCTTATTCTTGAATAGGAAGCTCCCTCCACGTGCTTAGCTTCTACTCTCTGTGTTCACCCTGATGCAGTAGTAGAACTCACCATAGTTGTAAAGGATCCAGTAAGAAATGGGACCGTAAATCTCCCTTGTCCAAGCATTTATAAGCAAATTATCCTGAAGAGTGAGAATCAGACTTCAAAGTTGAAGGTGCAATTTTTATGTTTGTAATAACATGGTTGGAAGAATATGTTCGAAATGGAAAAAAGTTTAAAATCTATGCATTGACGTGCATGTAGACACTTTCGCTAAAGACATTCTTTTTGAACGTCAACCGGTTTAGGGATTTTTGGAGAAAATCACCCTCCGTTTGTTGATATCAACGATTGTGATCCTAAACAGGCAATACCTTCCAAGCGTAAGACGTTGAACAAAGTTAATAGAATCAACATTTGTTTGCGATGAAAATGTGGAGCGCCCATCATCCTCCGGATACATTCGAAATTGGCGGGATGGTTCTATTGCCACTCATCATCTGTAGAGACAAGGAAGACCCACTGCTTTAAGAGGCTATTAATTGTATTTTCCTTGTAACGAAATGGATTAACATAAAAGCATCAGTCTGTGGGAGTGTAGTTGCAGAAATGATTTCATTGGTGGTGCAGTTAAAGGAGTGTTCTTAGGTAGCTGCACTTGACCCACCCCCAACCATTTTGAGTGTTTTTATTTTGGACTGTTTCTGTCAAATACCAGGCGAGATCCTAAACTGAGATTGTATGGACTCTTCGACTGACATTAAAAGAGAAAAGTTAGCGTTTCATGTCGGACAGGAGGATAACATTCCTTCAGAATTTGCTCCTCAGTTTATATGTTGCGAACATGTTGATTTCCTCTATCACTGCTCAGCAACAGAGGTTGACTTACATGGAATCAGGTTTTACAGTAAATAGACGATGCCTCTCTGGGAATGACGTAGAGTCGTTGTCTACTGTTTAATTTTGAGACAGTGATATGCAAAAAGTAAACATTGTGATTTGAGATAGTTTGTTATTTTAACCCACAGCCAGTCAATTGTAAATACTGTAGCATTCGGGGAGCCTTCAAGGATTCCAAATGCGGTCGTTGCACAAGTTCAGAACAGAAATATGGAATACCAGTGCGCTGCCAGCAGTGTAAACTGAAGTGTGCCTTCAAGAAACCTGCAAAGTCGTTGGAGAAGGTTAGTCTCTTATTGTTCTCAAGGTTAAATTTCATTTTGATTTTTTTAAAATCATGGATGAAAGGTTTCCCTTGTCTATACCCCTTTTCACATCATCTCCCAGTTCCTGTACCTTTTAGAAATTATAGATATTGATGTTATGTATAAATGACACAAGTAGTGTGCTCCCAGAATAGTCATTTACACAACGAGCAACAAAATGATGCATTACAAAGGCCCAGATTACTTTCAAATTCGCCCTTCCCACCCCCACCCCCCTTTCAATCGGACCTTATGCTGAAAGGAAGCCACGAATCGTAAGTATGTATGTATGTTTATATGTATGTATCTATGTATCTATGTATGTAAGTAGGTAGGTAGGCATGTATGTATGTATTTATGTATGTATGTTCATATGTATATATGTATGTATGTGAAGGAGCTCGAACGTTTCCATCAGAACTGTCTACGGCAGATTACTGGTATCAAGTGGTCCAGCTGTACACCT
>JAAAKL020018419.1:0-10246 GCA_010016065.2 Carybdea cf. marsupialis auct. non (Linnaeus, 1758)
GGAGCCAGACGAGACCTGCTTTCAAAGCGATCCCAAACGAGCACGGATAGCAGATCCAAGTGAGATCGGATCCACTACGTCTCGTGTAAACGCAAGGCCGATCCGTACCAGTTTGGGTACGGATCCATTTGGATCCGCTCTCTTGTAAACGCGGTCTAAATTTTGTAGGTAATAAACGAACCAAAACTATCTTAAATGAATTTTACTAGCTAAACGGAGCTTTTAAGTACTTGCATTTGGTCAATTGGTTTTTTTTCGAAGGTAGAGGTGGCAGTATACATATGAGGGTTTTACTTCAAGCCAAACTAGTCTTGATGAGCACAGCTTTTGTTTTGTGTTATAATTCAAGTTTTCAGATTTCACAAGTTTAAAGGTAGAGTCTACATGATCTTACTGTTTCTTCTTTGTAGGAGAAATAGAAGGGAAAGTGTCTTTCCTTTCAACGGTGGAGCGAATGCAGGAAATCCGCAACAGCATTGTTTGGCCATCAATTTTAGAATCGGAAAACAAACCTTTCGTTCCAGATGTGAGTATTGCAACTCAAAATTACAGATTTAATGGCAAGACCTAAAAAATTGACTATGTCAGCTCTTTTAGATTCTCTTCATCATTGAGGCCTTCATTTAGCTAACCCTTTGACTTGTTTTTACTTACTTGCACAACGTAAAACCTAAGGTAACTGCAGTATTTCACTTTGCCTTTTTTACTACTTCTTTGTAGTATATATATATGTATATAGTTGGTAAAAGATAGATGATAAATAAGACAAGGGTGTCTAGGTACTCCTTTTCTTTTTTAAGCAGTAACGTTTTCGGTTTCTACCTCTTCAGTTGCTTGTTGTTCGTTATTATATTATTATTCGTATATATATATATATAGTTATATATACACATACATACATTTATTAACACAGTTTTGCTATTGCGCTTTTATATATATCCCCATCTAGTTCTACTTTGTACTTTCACTGAATCAACCGTATTTCACTGCTTATTTCTCTATCGACCCTGATCTACCCAGGTTCGTCTGGCCAGATTTTAGTGTTTCTTTTTCCTCTGGTGACGTCATATAGATTTCAGTTTACAAATTCTCTTTAATTTTTACAGTTCCTGAAAAATGAACTAGGACAGCAACCATGCCAGAATCTTCTTGATAACACTATGAGGATGCTACTTCACGAAGGACCAGTGATGCTTATTGGTGAGTGAATGCAAGTTGCAGATACCTGCCAGATCCAACATTGTCATGTGATCCTCCCATTTACGAACAATACTTTTATTTTCGTGCTTCTGTTTACAATTTCAAAGTATCCATCACTAAAATTCTGACTGCTTTAAGCTATTAAGCGCAGAAAATAATAATAATGATTATTACTGTTTTTATTTGTTTCTACTGCTTCAATATATTCTCAATAATTCCTTACATGGAAGGATACTCACTACGAATAGGGATATCCAGAGCTATTTAACATCTGTGTAATTTACGTAAGCTCTCACGTACAACAACAACAACAACAATAACAACAACAACAACAAAAATAAGCAGCAATCAATGGACTAATTTATCCAGAGCTTTTTAACATCTGTGTAATTTACGTACAGCTCTCACGCACAGCAACAACAACAAGAATAACAACAACAACAACAAAAATAAGCAGCAATCAAGGAACTAAAAAAGTACTTAAAAAGTACTTATAAAAAAAGATGATGATTTTTATTTGAATGCATCGAGGCGCATAGTGCCCTTCTCATGTCAGCACCTCACAGTGTGGTAGATTAGACCAGTGTAGACTAGAGAATAAATTAGTTACTCTTCCAGGATACAACCCGAGGTTCGTTCGGTACAAGATGAGCCATGGCTACCTGGCCATACCATTGTTGTTTCCCTAGTCATCGCATCAGGTCCAAGTCCACCATTGGGGGACAGTCAATATCCAGCCCTATGCCATATGAAGGTCAGCTCCACAGTACTGTGTAACTTGATTCTTGAAGACACGCTCTCTGAAGAGTCAGCCAATCCGAGGATCTGTTATCAGTAATGTGGCCTCAGCGTAAAGGATAAATTGTGTGAAAATTATCACAACTTAGAGATAGCGTCGCCGAGTCGGTGGATTGATGCGATTTATCTCCGTTCTTCTGAACTAATGTCAACGAACCAGACCTTTTTTTATTTCTGTATATCTCATGCCTTCGATTTTCTGTTACGTTTGTAAACAACTAAAAACATAATCTCGGTTTAATATCATTGACATTGCAGAGGGAACAAAAGTCGAACTACAAGTCTTCCTGTTTGATGATATGATTCTGATGACAAAGTTAAAGCGGGGACCTGTCGCTAAGTCACTACGGGTAAGCAATGTTTCTATTTAATATAATACATTCGCTAATTTCAACCCCCTTTTACTCCTATGCCACCTCCGCCCCTTCCGTAACCCTTCAACTCTTCCGTTACTGCTTAAAGCGTTCGCATTTTCAACATTTTCCCCGCCCTCTCTTTGGCCATCATCACTTGTTTCTTCCCAGCATTCCTTTAGTTCTTGGCATGGACTACACGTTGTTGTTTATATTAGGTTAAAGAAGTACAATCACAGAGATATTCTTGCTACAGAAATTCCTGGGATATGTTGGCCGTAAACTCAGCTCTTCTGAACTCGAACTTTGTACTTTTGAAATGTCTCCCTAATTTTCAGATTACCAGTAGTAATCATCCACAGCGATCCCATAATGTTTATTGCTTTTTTCTCGCTTTGCTAGAGGAGGCATTTTTCGGTGTCTCAGTTCGAAGTCAACAATGTTGAATCACCCAGAATATCACGAAAGGTTATCCAACCGGAGCCGATGCAGCAATTTTACGTGGTGTACAAACAGGTGAGTACAAAACTTTCTAGTGCAGGAAGCTAGTCTTATTTGGAACGATGTAACATGCCTTCTAGTGTGAGTATGCGTAGCGAACTAACGTCAGCTGCATTATGTGAAGGTGTGACTTGTTTATGAAAACAAGACGACGGGCTTTAAAACCTGAATAAAGGGACGCCTATGAACTTCTAGCTGTTCTTCAGATAATATTTTTGATGTATCGATAGAAGATCGGAACTTACCGAGATGTGAAGAAGCACAATTTACTAACGAGTAAAGTTGTATATAGATATCGTGCATAGTAATAAGAAATTGCAGGAAAACATATTAACAAAAGAAATATGGTAATGACTAGCGGAGAAACCATCACTATTAGAATCTAGTGCGATGTTTTTCTATCAAATTTTATTCGACACTGTTTCTCGAGTTTTTGGATTGGTCTTTTTCAGTGCTCGTAGTATTTATGTATTCAATGAAATCAAAGTCCCATGTTGCTTTTTCTCTCTTTAGCCAATTCCACTTGATCGATTCAGTCTACACGATGAAAAACAAGTCAACGGAAGTAAGTTTGCTCTTCACCTCGTCCTTTTGATCTTCCTTCGGTCACGTGTTGTTATTGAAACATTTTCAAATGATGGGGGAAAGTATCATTAGAGGGGATAAGGCCTAATAAGGGGCTACGGCCTAATAAGGAGGTAAGGCTTAATAAGAGGATAGGCCCTAGTAAGGGGATAAGACCTACTAAGGAGTTAAGGCCCTGATAAGGGGATACGTTCTAATAAGGGGAAAAGCTCTGGTAAGGGAAAAGTCCTAATAAGGGGATAAGCCCTAGTAAGGGGATAAGTCCTAGTAAGGGGCTAAGGACTTACTGGGGGTTACGTTCTAATAAGGAGAAATGTCCTGATATGGGAAAAGGCTGTGGTAAGGGGATAACTCCTCATAAGGGGATCAGCCCTAGGGGGTAAAGGCCTGATAAGGAACTAAAGCCTAGTAAAGGGATAAGTCCTAATAGGAGAATAAGGCCCAGTTAGTGGTAAACCCGAGCCGTTTTCAACGCTGGTCATCAAGTGAAGGTCAGTGAGTCATCTTCTAGAAATACCACTTACAGTAAGTAAAATTTATTGATTTCAGTTTGAAATGTATTGCTGTGTTTCCGATACTGCATCCCAATCTCAGAACTCAGAATCCCCATTGCTGGTGTAGACTGCTCTCTGGATCAATAGGAATGCCTTAAATAAACAGTCTCTAGGTCACAACTGCCACAAATGACAATGTACGTTGTCGCAATGTTTTTAAGTCGGTTGTAGTATACATTGTGCATCATGATCATAGATTTCCTTCAGGCGAACAAGAAAACCAAACACCATGTCAATCAAATTTGATTCACTTTCAGAATGTTTCTGACCGCGAAGATAATATTGGATCACCTGTGGCTGTGATTCAAGTTTAGGTTCCGAGTCTAGAGAACATTTAACATTTGAGGGTTGAAGGGGAAGGTAAAGATACAATTCTTTTGTTAAAGTTACGTACTACGTGGCACCGTTTATCTTTCAAGCATTCAGGCTTCACGACAAACACTATTACGCAATACTCATCTAATGCCCTGAACGACATCGTTCTGAAACAGAAACGCATTCTATTTCTAAATGCCTCAAACACATAATTTAAGTCATAACAGAATCATAAAAACATTAAATTTATGATAACTGATTTGATTGTGCGTATGAGGTTGGAATTCGAAAGAGGAAAAGAAAAATGAGAAAATTGAATGTACACTCGATACGCGGAATCGAATATCATATCTTTTCTTATTTTTCAAGCATATTGTTAAAGTTGCGTTCTTATTCTTTTATTTGCAGATGTTGTTCTACGTAACGCCCTGTGTCTGGTCCAATACAATAGATACAAACAGGTGACAGGTGTTTACACTTTCCAGTTCCCGACAAAAGTAGATAAGGTAAGATCAGTTTCTCCACTTAGTTGAAATTCGAGATAGAAAAACGTACTGATGACATTGCTTAATTTTTGTATCATCGAGAGTGACTGAGCTTACATGCCATCAGGTACTAATTACTGGTGTGGGTAACTATCATGACACGCACTGTACTTCCAACTGACTTTGCTGTGGCGCACTCTCCTCCTTTGCCTGTCTCTACCTTGCGTGTCTCTTGTTTCCGTAATTTATTTTTTATAATTTATTTATTGCAAATTATATATAATGATGGCGACTCTGCTCGCACCACTGATCCCTAAAACACTGGATCGAGCATCTTCCATCTCAAAGTGAGGTCAGTCGTTGGACGCCATTATAGTCCCATCCACCTAATTTAGTGATTTACACTCTGTGATAATTCGGCTAATACGAACAAATTGACGTTGATCCTAACCAAAGCCTCAACTCTACTCTATTCCATCCAAACTATGATAATTACTATAGCATACTGTGTGGTTAAGACCCAGTTTATTCTCATAAGGATACAGATTGGTGCACCAGAGTTGCACGCATCAGACATGTGTTTGCACCTGGTCGATCTCTCTATGTTTGGGTCTGCTACAAATACCAGGGGTCAGATTTTGAGCTGATGCCGCTTAAAGAGGGTCTCTATGTAATATGTTTATTATCATGTCTACTCCAGGAGCTTTTTCGTGTATTTTATTGAAGTCGAGTTGTGTATAGTGCTCATATTTTGACAACGTTGCCGTTATGAACCAAAGTATTTAGTTGTGTGGTAATGTTTCCCGTACTGTATACGAAGGAACAGTGTTTAGCTAGAAGTCTTAAGCCTTATTTTGTGTTTATGGCGCCTGACCCTGCCCTGATAGTCATGGGCATGTAAACTGGGGGCTTGCTACCGCATACAGTACCTTCGAGAGGGTGGGTAAGAGATGTAATTGACCTTACGGTAGTTCCCAAAATTGGGCCCATAAGAGCTGAAGGCGGAAGCAACTTGTAAGATGAGGTTGCTAGGAAGGTTTTACCCAAATCTATAGGTGGCCTTTATCTATTTCCACCCCGGGGTCCTCGCAGGCTCTTAACAACATGATTGCACAGCCGCGTCAGTCATCATCTTGATTCGAAAGTATTTATTATTTTCTCTATTATATTCTTGTTTATCTTCGTTCAGATGCGATGGGCAGTATTATTATCTCAAGCCCAACAAACATTCTTGGAAGGAAACGAAGGATCGGACAACGAGGATGATAGAAAGTCAGACGTAGACTTTGCTTCTCAGGATTCCAGCTGATCGAAACATATACTTGAATCGCAATGCCAAATCAACTGTTCATTTATTTCTCCAGATTCCATGGTGAAAGGAACAATGGATTTTGAGATTTTTATTGCAAAATGGAGATTGGGGAAAGCGTGTATATAGACAAATGGTTGTGCAATTTGTAAATAACAGTAGTGTTGTAGTTTGTTTTATAGAATCAGGGATCGACGTAAAACGGCTCTCAGTGAAGTAGAGCTTTCTAACGTATAATTAATTGATATTGTGGTCAGTGTACATGTTATTTTAAGGGAACGTTCACACATACTACTTGATCAGGTATTTAACTTCTATCCACTAATAATCTTGAAAGAAAATTTAGCAGCCTTAAAGTGTATCTCCAGTGGTCAGAAATGTTTTGATATTTTGTTTATTGTACTGACCTGAAATGTCTTTTCTTTTTGCCGTACGTTGAGTGTGCTTCACGTAATACCGTGTAAATGATCCCAAAACTGGACTTTTGACCGCCAACATGTTGGCCTCGTATTGAATATTTCAGCATCAACAGCTAAACTTCCCTGTTCCTTATTACGTCAGATTTCATCCTTATAGCGTCAAAATTGCCTCGTGTTGTTGAAAGTTCGTTAAGTAATTATGTATACCACGGGACTACGGAAAGCTGTATGGGAGACCAAAACTAACGTGGCAGTTTGATTCCTTGAATCAAAATGAACAAATTTTCAAAAAGGTTCTGACCACAGGAGATACTTTTCAAGCTCCCTATACGCAAATATTACAAAGGGAAGCTTCGTACCCACGCTATGGACACGCCTTACTCTACTGATTGGGCGATACTGATCGTATGCCAAACACCCCTCATTTCTCCAGATGGTAGAGAAACGACCGGCGCCCTACTAGTAAATACCAACCAGTAGCTGTATAGATTTCGAAGCCACCCATTATTGCTATTTAACTTGAGGCGGAATCATCAGCTCTGTAACTGAATTATCAGTTCGGGGTCGCCAAGATAAATTCACAGGACAGGGTACTTGATGAGAAGCCTGGAGAAATGTGGAGAGTACAACACCGGATTCTTTTCTTACTGTTAAATCTGAAGTTACCATTGGTTTGGAGTTATGATAAGATAACTAGAATCATGTTGTCCCGTTGCCAATGATATATTCCCCAATTTCCCTTCACACCCTTGATTACGTAATGTGTGAACGAACCCTAAGTACGTCTTAAATACGAAATGCGATAATGAGGTGTCTGGACGAATTAGAGACCATATGAAAAGTATTCTTTTGAGCGTGCTCTTATAAGCAACTGTTGAGAGGTTGTAGAATCCACTTTGTTTTTGCTTCTTCTTTCAGTGATCAAGAACGCGGGCATTTTTAGGATGCAGCAATTTTAAGAATGCACAGGGAGATTGACTGAACGCACGCAGTTCTTCCTCTACATTTTTGCACGGTTGTTTCTTTTCAAGGGTTAACTTGGATAGCATGAAGTTTCTGTCAGCAATGACCTCGAAAAGGGACTTGAGCGAGCTTCCAATTGTTACCAGCAGCGAAAAATTGTAGTCACTGGTCCCCATTAGTTAAAATAGCGCGGGAAGGTCGGCCATGTTACGTTACATTGTTTATGAGCTTTGTTTCATGGGGACTTAAATGGCGTCCAACGAGTGATCTCATTTTCAGACGAAAGATGTTCGATCCAGTGTTTTCAGAGATCAATAGCTGTCAGCCGTTCTATTCCTGTAGGCATCGACACCGCGCATGCGTACCGCGCATTTTTGGTATTCCTGATTCAAGATGTCACATCAATTTGGTGGTCTTTTGTCAAATCACTTTCGTAATCAAAGTAGGTCGACATCAGCTTGTGCTATTGGACTTAATATCTTGCCCCTCTTACATGCACTGGACAGGAAATGGTGGCATTCATAGCCCAATATTCAGCGTGAGGATGCCCAGGTGATAGTAATATAAACCTGCCTGAATTAGAGCCTCCGTCATGGTTAACCTTTTCTTGGAGGGTCTTCCAGATACCCAACCTCCTTTTTCACGCGTTACTCAAAATATTTTTTCGATGGACGCTGATCTGCTTCAAAAAGGGAGCTAGGGGAGGGGTAGGTGGGCTTAATACCGATATTTCATATTGTTCTGGTTTATCTTTATAGCCTTGAACTGGAAGGGCTGATATCCTAATGGTGGTTTGTCGTGTGACCCAATGGTGAGCGCGATGGGCATGTACTGTACGCTGCGGATCTGTGTTCGATTCTCATCCATGCAAACAGTACATTTATGTTCTCTAAGATGTAGTCTATCAACAGTGGGCAAGGAGAGCGACAAGGATAGGTTTACATTATTCTTATTTACAATGTTAATCAATCCGAGAATGAAGGCTAAACTGATGGTTTGTATCCATATGGTATGTTTTAAGCTTTGTAACCTCAGTCAGCCTCACTAGCCTCACTTTCAAGCTGGTGATCAAGGGAGATGGATGTTTCCTGAAAGCTACAGGTTAGTTTTCAAACTGTTTATTGATTACAAAGTTTAAAACAAACCATAATGTTGATCAAGATATTGCCAAAAGCTTATACTGAAAACAGTGGTAAGGAATTGGTGGGAGACAGAAAATGGATCATCCTTTATCTGACCACCGTTCACCCATAATCCGCGCCTTATTTCAACTGGCCAAGCTGGCCCCAAAAAGTTTCTGTCATTGTTCATAAAGTACAATTCTCTATGCTTTGATGTTGTTCGATGCCTTTTTACTGTTTGATTACCGCAGTTTTTCCTGAATACTTTGTATGAAATTTGGCCAAAACTTTGCTAAATTTACAGATTTCACTTGAATGCTATTATTCTTCAAGGAGTGGCTTGTTACCTCTAGAGATTTAATGACTCTAAAGGGGAGGCATCACCTCTCCCACCCTCAATTGATTTGCTAGTCCGTCAGACGTTGATAAATTCGATATGATAGACAAGAAAGAAATTCCAACTATGCATCTTTAATTTGGTACATCACGGCAACTTTTTCACTTAACAATGTTAAGAAAATCTTTAATCACGCCCGAGTTTTACTAGTGATATACAAAGCTTAACGATTCAGTTAGCATGGAAGACTTGGCCCGGCCTTAGTTACCTTAATTCCAAGGTTGCGATCATTGTTATTCAGAATCTGCAATTTTGCTAGCATGCAAAGATGGTGCTACGGAACATACCGGTTGACCAAGGCCTGTGATTCTATGGAACCATTCGTTTATCCGTAAGTTCTGTTTGATTCAAGTTGTGAACTGTGGTCCTAGATTCTGAAGGGTCATCCTTTTTCCAAACTGCGCTCTCTTTATTTGTTATCTTGTGTGTTGGTTAAACTTTTTCTTGGTGTTACGGAGTCGACGCAAAGGTGGAAACTTTTAGTAGCGGGAAGCGGACGAAAAAGTAATATGGACGTTTTCGTAAAGTCAATAATCTAGCAAAAAGTGGGGTTGCTTGTCTAGGGTTTACGAACAGTTACTGGTATACGATGAGGCGGATATCTTAAACGCGGTAGAAGTGCAGACGAACTCGTCGTATGCGAAGTACCCTGCTAAAAGTAGACATACTAGGCAAGTGGACTATGTGGCAAAGTAGTCTCCAGGTTTACTTTTCACACGAATTCCATGTGAGCCAGGAAGGGAATTAGGGAGATGGAAGCTATAATTGCGATGAGTATGAATCGAAGCTCTACTTGCAAGGACCCAGTCTTCTCACGGTACAAGGGAGTGACTTCCACTCAGCACCTACTATAATTGCCGGTAAACAAGACCGGACCCAACAGGAGGCTTACCTTTCAGCACAGTTTTTATACATGAAATTTTACTCTTAAACAGGGAAACTTAAATGTGACGAGATCTCGTTAGCGTAGAATAGGTAAAATAGAATAATACGCTATGTAGTTCTGTACTGAGACACAGAAGGACGGCATTGCAAATGAAGCATTTTCACTCCTTGGCCCCCTATCTTACGATTGTGGATCCTGCAATGGGATAGGTCGCTTAGCAGGGATGCGTTCGAGGGGGGCTCGGGGGGCCTGGGCCCCCTCAGCTCTGAAAATCCCGAGAATAGGGGGGCCAAGGGGGGCCAAAGTGTAATTCGTAAATATTTCATGAAGGCAGGGCTCATGCAAGTATAAATATTACTG
>JAAAKL020018420.1:0-10245 GCA_010016065.2 Carybdea cf. marsupialis auct. non (Linnaeus, 1758)
TTGCTTGCTACCACCCTGTATTTTCATACTGCATTGCTTGCTACGACCCTCTATTTATATACTATATTGCTTTCTATGACCCTGCACTTTCATACTACAATGCTTGCTATCACCCTGTATTTTCATACTATATTGCTTGCTATGACCCTGCATTTTTATACTACAATGCTTGCTATCACCCTGTATTTTCATACTACATTGCTTGCTACGACCCTGAATTTTCATACTACATTGCTTGCTATGACCCTGCATTTTATACTACATTGCTTGCTACGATCCTGCACTTTGATATCATACTAATTTGCTTGCTACGATCCTGCACTTTTATATGATACTACAATGCTTGCTATGACCCTGCACTTTCATACTACATTGCTTGCCACGACGCTGCATTTTCATACCACATTATTTGCTGAAAGATTACAATAATGGTAACATAAAAGCAGCTTACAAATGAGAGATGTATTTATAGTATGAGCAGGCCTGGTACTCCCTCTCCTTAATATTTTCATTGATATTGAAGGGCAGAATATACTGTTTTGTCAAAGTCAGTATCTATATTGCATTTATATCATTTATATATTCTGTTACTCCTTGCATATCTACCAACGTAGGTTAGCGTCCATACCGTCGTAATACTCTCGGTTGACGAGCACATAAATAATTCGGGATCTGTCTAAAAGTTCTGGTACCCCTATGGGACAAAGTGCTCGCAGATGCTTTCTTTTTAAAAAAGACTACAACCGGATCATTTCTGTATGCACGAGGGTAGCAAAGCAACTTATTGTTCAATCATGTATCCATCTTGTTCCCAAGTGCCCTAGGGGTAAACAAAGCCATATCTAAATGATGCTGGGACGAACTTCTCTGTGAACAAGAAAGAAAAATTATTATGTGTGCATTTGCTTGTGTATCCATTTCTTGCTGATAGTAGGAATTCCAAGCAACTCACGACCTATCTCCTTCAGTTTTCCAGTTTTTTCAGGCTCCCATTTTTTGCTCATAATAGGAGTTCAATCATGTATCCATCTTGTTCCCAACTGCCCTGGGGGTAAACAAAGCCATTTCTAAATGATGCTGGGACGAGCTTCTCTGTGAACAAGAAAGAAAAAATATTATGTGTGGCTTCCATTTCTTGCTGATAGTAGGAGTTCCAAGCAACTCACGACCTATCTCCTTCAGTTTTCCAGTTTTTCAGGCTCCCGTTTCTTGCTGATAGTAGGAATTCCAAGCAACTCACGACCTATCTCCTTCAGTTTTCCAGCTTTTTCAGGCTCCCATTTCTTGCTCATTATAGGAATTCCAAACTACTCACGACCAATCTCCTTGAGTTTTCCAGTTTTCTCCAAATCTCAGATATTTTGTTTCCTAAAACTATCCATCCATCCGTCCATCAATTATTACACAGACATTTCTACTGTTGAAGGACTCTGAGAACAGAGCAACTGTTGTTTCTGAACCACATTTTGTCCGACAGAACTCCCTGAGAATTTCAGGATTTCCACGTCGACGGGAAACGTCTGACGGTCTCAAGTCTCTATACTTGATGATCAACACCAACACTCTTAGTACAGGTAACATATTAACCAGGAAGCTAGGATTGGTACAATGTTTCGAGGCATAGTAAGTCTGGACTGATCATAACGAATGAACTCCACCATTTGAGAATTGTAATCCGTTGAGAGTGGACTTGAGACGAAATGTTGTGAGAACAAAACTTTCTTTCTGCACTTTTATCTTCCACGCGTCGGTGTTACTCAAAATGCCTGTGGTTTGTGTGTAACGTACGATGAAAGTACAAGTGTGGAAGAAAATTTAAATAATAACAAAAAATCATCGCAATTTCCCGTTTATATGTTGGCCTAGAGAGTAATGGAGTCAGGGGCGTGCATTACTAGTGAAAATCAGGGGGCGAGGCACAAGCAGAGAGAAATGGACAGATTTGTTTGAAAGATCTTCGTATCGTGAATGGACTGTCTGGATTATGAAGCTAGACTGGTTGCCTTCTGCGTGTGAATCAACTACAAACTGAAGACGAACCATCGACTGCTATGTATTATCAAAGTGCAAGAATTTTTAACAATGACATGTTCTCTTCCACTTTCAAGGTATGCCAATTGTTGTCGGCATTACTCTTTTGCTGGGATGTTCGTCTTCGTTATTTTAGAAATAATCGGTGGATTTAAGTTTACGGCCATAAAATTGAAAGGCACTACGATATTCTCATGATCATCAAGCTGTCTTGTTCACTATCTAAAATCTGACTACTTCATGTGTTTTTAATATTATCATATTTTTTGGTACTTTTCTGTTATCCATCCCCCTCCATCTCGAATCCGTTGTCAAGCAGGAATATGACTTTGTTACGACTTATGTGTCCAGCCCTAACACTAATCTAATCCAATCCTTAACTCTGTCATGTTGAGATGGGAAAGTATCACTTTTCTTACCTAGATATATCTACGGCAGTGCTGAGTTTGGCAGGTTGCAAGTTTTAACATCAAGTTAACGAATGATATCGATATTACAGGGCACGCTGTACAAGATCATTGCAGATAGATGACTCGATTTTCGAATGTTACGCACAGGCATCTCATCAAGTGGTGAAAGGAGAAGATACAGCATGGAGGAGCAAGGAGGCCAAAAATATCTGATCACTTGCTACATTGATGCAAATTAATAAAAAATATGGACCAACCATTGCTTCACAAGCTTGTATTTTCCACCAAGTGTCGCTTTTCAAGGGCAAGTTAAACAAAACACTTTTGGCCTTGCATAAACTATAAGAACGCTATCAGGCTAACATTTTATTTACAGACAAGTCCTTCTAACCCTCGTGGAAATTTAGTTTAATCTGATAAGTTATTTGGATAAAGCTCCTTTCCATTAAAGGGTAACTAATTTTATCATCTTTAAAAATTTAGTACAGTGTCAAGTTATGTTTTCTGTGCTTTTGGGTATGTTTGCGGTACACGTTGCGACCTTGTTCCTTGAGAAAGGATCGATAGCAGATATTCAGCTGTGATAGTTACCATATTCTTGTAGTACTCATTGAGATCTATCTATTGATATATATATATATATATATATATATTATATGTATACTTATTGGCCCCCTCGTTGTAAAATCCGCCGTGAGGCTTTTCTAGTACTAATAAAAAAGCAAGAAAAATGACTACATGATTTAATGATCATGCTAGGTTAAAATCATGTCGTCCATTTGGAGTTCTTTGTTGCCTATAAACATTGCTGTGTCTTGAAAACATATTTGATATGACTTTAAACCGAGAATATTAGTTTTAAACAAAGAAATACAAGAAACGGTCATTGAAGCATGGAAATAATGGATTTGTGATCATTCACTTACCATACTGTCTTGCTGATTCCCCTGCTCACCATTGGCCAGATTGAAGTTCATTAAATTACCATGGATCAATTCGTCTTTACCTGGATGTATAGGATTGACTGGATTTGCTGTTGATAAGCAACTGTAAACGGCTGCCAAGGAGTAATAAACATAAACTTTGTGTAACAACATGATCACAAAACGCTCTGCGTCGACCTTATGCTACTCCTCAACTGCCTTGAAAGTATTGCTTCGCATACCAGTTGAGTGATCAGGATCTCAAAGGTACATTGTGGCTATTGTATTTAAGTTCCGTGTTGGACGTCGTTACCAGACCGAAGTGTTACTCATTGGTCTCTTTGAATGTCAGCAATCAAGTTATGAAGATGTACCTGTTTTCTGAATGACAGAGCAGTCTGCAGGTTAATCGTATCCTTTCATTGCTTGCAGAATTACGCGGAAAATGCAGAGAATAAGATATCCAATGAGGAATACTGACTTGCATGTTGTAAAATCAGACCGAAACTGGCATTATGGAGCACATATGTTCAATGGCTACTCATATTTCCCTGGGACAACGCGCTGAATTTCAACAACGCGCGGTCTGTGAAACAAGATCAAGTATAAACATTATTGCAGGCCTTTACGTGGTCATGATTCCATGCTTGGGTGATTACGTTTCCTCAGATTTAGGACTGATTTCGCATAACTGCTTCCTAGTCTAGTCCGTATGAGTGTAATCGAGTTGATACTTAACTCGATAGTCTTGTCAAACACGAAATGCAATATTACTTCTTCAAGACTTAAAAAGTTGATCGTGTTTCGAAACTATGGCCAAATTTATGCAGAGGGAATCCCCTGACATTATGTTGATACGAAGCTTGGCAGGTCTTCTTGAGTTAAACCTAGAGTTCTACGAATTCGCGCTCAAGTTTTTCTTTTAAGTTTGCATTTGTTATTCAAAGTTTAACAAAAACAGCTAAACTAATGGAGGAAACCTTTCGTTCACTGCATCAAAATACTACCACAGTAAGGAACGTGAGAACAAACAGTTACTTTATAAGGGCGCTATTTCATAAATCGTTTGGTTTCTAAAATTAACGATGAAGTACCCTGAGTTGACAAAAACCGGGCAAAACATTCACTTAAAGGGGAACGAACGGTTACGTTATAACGGCTTTATTTCATAAATAGCTTGGTTTCTAAAAGTAACGATGCCTGAGTTGACAAAGACCGGTCAAAACAATCACTTAAAGGGGTGTTCACACCGTGAGATCTGTCTGTCAGATCCAGACTTAATGCTTCGTAGGACCACAAACTGAAGAGGTTTACGGGTGGCACCCATCGAACGCCTATGGGTAGCACACATTAGACGACTATAGGCAGCACACATCAAACCATGAGAAAAATCGAAATTGTCCTATGTTCATGAGCCGGCCTAATCAGACCAATCAAACTGACCATACAGGAGGCTCGAGGTAAGCGAAACTTTGAACGTCAAGTTTGCTGAATGACATCTTCATAGCCACGCAAGATAAAGGCACTCACTGGGCACTGTTATTCGGTCACAGTGAAAACAAAGCTAAAACAGTTATACAGTAGTACTAAAAATATTATTGATTTAAGATGGAAGATCTGGTTGACACTACTTTGAGTATGGACCAGAATGTATTATTCATGAGGTCGTACAGAGTACAAGGGATCGGCCTATTCTGGAATACTACAGTTTCGGACTTGAGAATTTGAAAGTTCTTCTTAACTTTGTAGCATTCGAGACTTTCACGTCAGGCCTCCTTGCTGTAAAGCTAGCCATATGACTGATGAAGGATATATTAGATGACACAGGCAGATTTACCAACAGTTAGGAGACATGCTCTGATGGTCCACGGCAGGCCCGGAGCAGGAGGGAGGTACGGGGGCATTCCCCTCAAAGGTTAGGTTGGTAGAGGCATTGCCTCCTTAGAGGAAAAAACTGAACGAGTATTTGGTTCAAGTCAGTGTGCAATTGTTACTCGACTCCTGATAATCACTTTTAAATGGACTCTGTATCGACTCAATTACATGCGTATAAGTCGCCTCTTCTGTAATAGAAGATATTTGAAAATACAGGAACTGTGCCCCCTGCAATATGCCGCCAAAGGCCAATGAACGTTGAATAATATCATGGAGTAGAGAGTTCTTATCATTCTCTCAGAACCAAAATAGAAACCGTTCTGTCTGAATCTCTACGGCATCCCTTTTTTCTGTAAATGAAACCATACATCTGCGTATCAACACATACAAGAATAAAATTAATTTTGTCCATCATTTCAAAGGCAAGGAATACAATTTAGGTATCAATACATCATATGTTCATATCTCACTAAAGGTAAGCCGAATAAAATCAAGGCAAAATCAACGTAAAAGCGAACTCAGAAAGTGATACATTGAGTAGTGGCAATGCGGTGGGAAAGTGGTGACGTCACAAATCAAAAGTTTTGGAAATAGTAAGATTTGACTCCAGGTGTCTAAAGGCAGTCCTAGAATAGTCTGTTTTGCAAAATACCAGACCTTTAGTGTAAATAGTGTTTAAACTAAAGGCGTTTGAATTTCAAAAATCTCCAGTCAAAACTCTGTTGATATTCCTTGGTTTCTTACTTTAGGAACCAGCATCAAATAATAAGGTTTTGTTAGAGAGATTTAAAATTTTGAAAGCTTGGGGAAGGGCATCACTCTCACATTTGGCCATTGGCATTCTTTCTAATAGGGCAACATGAATATTGAGCATTTTTTCCGTAATTCAAATATTTTTAAAATCGTGACGTCACACTTTCCCTCTGCATTAAGATAAAATATCTTGCTACTGAAACGTGGTTGGCAAACTTATAAAAGTTTTTATATCCTTTCGTGTTAATCATTTGCATAACCCGCTTGTTCCTTCGCGTAACATAGTAAAAACGTTCTCGTTACTATATGTAGAATTGACAATCTTCTTTTACGATCCTTCGACGTGCTGCTATCAATGTGTCTTTGTTACAGTCCCACACCATCCGTCTTCGAGGGGCACAGGGCTTCTTCCTAAGTTACCATCTTCACACCTGTGCCAACATTGTCTGCAAAGATTTTCTGACACTGAGCATCTCCTCTTGTTTCTAAAGCGTAAACAGGGGTGAATCCACCGATATTACTCTCACGTTACTGTATTAAGCAAGTATGTGCGACAGTGAAATAGAAACGAAATCAATTGAGGACCGTTTGGGTTTCCGTGCCATTTAGCTTGATGGCCTCATGCCAGCAACTACTGATCTCTAAATAAGACTGCATCAAGCTTCACATTGTTTCCAAAAGCGAAAAGCGTGGCCACGAATACTAGCCCCCAAAAGTTAAAATAGCGCGGGAAGGTCCTCAGTGTAGCTTAAATTGGTGCAAGAAGCGAAAGAAAACGAAACAGAGAAACGAAAATATGACGGTGAAGGTATTGAAGACGATGAGCCCGTTTTAAAAAGGCATTGCTATAGAAAATTTCATGCGTAAGTCATCCTATTTAGAAGCTTATTTGATGGGGGCTAAAATGGCGTTCAACGACTGACCTCGCTTTGAGACGGAAGATGCTCAATCCAGTGTTTTTTAGAGATCAGTGCTCCTCAAGCCAACCTCTATCAGATACGCGGCTTTGTTGTGTACGGTCACTTAGCAACATTCAACATGGCGGTACAGTGTATAGAAAATAACCGATGATGTAATGTCATTCTCGTGATCATATGTGCCTTATATTTTGTACATAGCTAAGCTATGGTAGTAATGACGTTATTGTACACTTTTAGGATTGCCTTATGTGGCAATAAAAAGGAGTTAAATCGTAAACTAGATTAGTTCTTGGGGAGTGGTCGTGGAATAAACAGATGCACCTCGTATTTGGGTGTATAGTGAAATTCATGAGTGTTCTTTTAAGTTGTCTTCTACAGAGTAAGTTTTGGGGATGCGTGTAGACACATTAGGCTTGACATTTCTTGCCGGGCCATATCTCTTCGACGAAAATGTGCCTAGATCGAAATTAGCGGAACAAAATAATCGACAGCATTGAGATTCCTCGTATTACACGAAAGTGTAATGTTACAATTTGGAAAATGTAGTGCTTTCAAACAAGTGTAGTATTTGCAGGTCCACGTCTGTTTGAGGCTGTGAGAATGAGGTCATTAAACTACAAGGTTCAAATAGCCTAACAGTCCTAACACAAGATTAGTTGGATGAGGTGCAGAACTAGCTTATACGATTTGAAGAAGACATAACTTCTGTGTCACTTTTGTCTCTATTTTATTTTTACCTAGGTAAAACCAATCCCAACAAATAAAAAATGGATAGGGGTCATAGTGTTCAAAATTTCACGGTGCCTTATATGTTAATTGTCAGAGCCCTAGGTATCACGTGTAGTTATCATTCCAAGTATGCACGAGGTTAAAGAGAGGTATTTTCAAGGGACATCGAAGGTTGTACAAAGCTAACCCACTGCATAGGAAGAGTGTAAGCTTTCTGAAGTATTTACTTGATCTTCCTGGCAGAACAAGAAGCAAGTCTGACTCACAAATTAAGCGCAGAACGACACTGAAAATGTCACTACTTAAGTTTATTGTCGTGAGTGGAATGCTCAGAGGAATCCTGATTGACATTAGTTATGAAATATGTATCATATTAAACTGATATTAAAACAGAATCACAATTTGCCTATCACACGAATCTGTGTATCGCTCATTCACAGGCATGATTTCTAAAAGATCTAACAAGGGTGGCTCCCAGAGCATTGCCGGTTCTCTACAAATAACATTTCCATAAAGATTGGTGTTGAATATAAATGCCTTGTACATCTTCAAATTTCTTTTTTCTTGGCATGCATCAAAGGTGCAAGAATTAAAGAGCAGAATTTCTGTCGAGTGTTGTACAATACTTGGTGCAAAAATTAAACGATACTTTACATATTAAGGGGAGTATACTCCCCGAAATCAGCCAAACATTTGACTGGGGGCCTTCACTTACCCCCAACAAATCATCCCTAATTGTAAGGGTTATTATTTCCCTTGACGTGGGTACAGAACCAACGCTCTATAGGTACTAGGAGCTATTTGAGACAATCGCATATAACAAAGTAATAATAAAATAATAGCTGTAATTTGATTCACGAAAGTCACAAAAAGCAGACATTACTAACAGGTCATGAAGCTTTATAAGCTTCTGATATTTAACTATTTAACCGCAAGTATTTGAACACAGTTCAAAATAACGACAATCTCAAATCCACTTTTACCGCATTAAGTTTTTTCAAATGTCTCCAGTTTCTTTAATTGGAATGCCACATATTTGAGCTGTGACTAACTTGTAAATGTTTAAATATCAATGCGATCCTTGACAACAAATTGTTTTTGTTTTAACGTTGTTATGTGCATGAGTCACAAATAAACCTGGCGATCCTTGCTGCTTAATTAATACAATGACCTGCTCGTGAAGATATCCAGACTGCCCTAGTTCGAAGGCTTCGCGATGTTGTAATACGTCTATTACTCGTAAAGGCGTATAATATATACTGTCTTATATGATAAGACAAATATATACCAAGAATATTAGTACCTCTAAAAACGTGCTTGGAACCATTGGAATATTTAAAATACGTATCTATCAGATTCCAGTGGCTGAGATATATTCTCCAGGAAACAGACCTTTGATTTTCATGGATCAGTTCAGAAGTCAGATGAACCAAATGTATGTTATGTTCTCTACCATATAAATAAAGTGATAAAGGCATTACTTGGTTCTAAAATAAAGAAACGTTTGTTTAAATGGGCAATTTAACTCAAGAACTATCAATATTTCGTTCCTGTTTTACTGATTTTCTAGCTTACTACAACTTTCAGATAAAACTTTTGAGCAGATCTGCCAAAAAATTTATAAATATACCACTATTTGATAAAAGATTTTAAAAAAACACCTAAAGTCAGAAAGTTTCAGGCCTCTAACACGTACGGCCAGGAAACAGCAGGCGAACGTTTGAAAACCCTTGTTCCGGATTATCGACTTTCAGTTGAAGATACTAATTATTGTTTAAAATAGCCCATAAGAAGTTAGTTTACCTCGTGTTCGCGTAAAGTTAATTCTGTAACTTTTGTATCCTTACTTTTATCTTCAGTGTTGATACAAGTCAGACGTGTGATCGTTAAGTCTTCGTATTTCGATTTATTCATAACGTGGGAGCAGCAAGCGAGCTTTCTCCACAGACGCTTCATGAAGATGGGAAATGGAGAACCAGGGGATTTTTAACTGTTTTGTTTCATTCGGAAAGGGAGCACTTGCAAATGAGCGTTATTGGCTGAAATTCGCCTTACTCGCGAAACGCAACTCGGCGTTTTGAGTGCTATCTGCATTTGTTTGTTACTCAAGGACATACTTATATGTTACCTATGTAAAGGAGATCCAAAATTGACTGAGAATCTTAAGTTTTTATAAAATGTTATGACAAGATTTGCTCTTCATGAATGCGTTCCTAAGTTTTGCCTTTTTGTATTACGACTAACTATTGCCAAAAGAAACACCCAGAGTTGTAATTTCGTATAAAAACTGTGTATGATTGGCAAATGCTACTGTAAGTCAGCGGTTCCAATATCAGATGTCAGATTTTAACCACAACAGGTGTAGTACTTCATTGCGCCGGCGAGTTGATTGGGAAGTCTGGCTTCGGTGTCTTCCTTGACTAGGATTTAATGTACCAATCTGATACTTTAATAACCCAAAATGTAATAAGGTTAGGAGGTGCGGTGTGTGTGTGTGTGTGTGGGGGGGGGGGGGTTGAAATATCTAAAATTAAGAAGCGCTCCTCTCCCATTTATCAGATACGTGAGAGGAGATCTATAGTATACTTACTGTATCCATCATAA
>JAAAKL020018421.1:0-10245 GCA_010016065.2 Carybdea cf. marsupialis auct. non (Linnaeus, 1758)
TGTTAACATGCATAAATTAACAGACTTTATATATATATATATATATATATATATATGTTTGTTAACATGCATATGTTGATATACATTATATATGTATGTCTATTAACAAGAATTCCAAGAACGGACTTTAAAACAATACTGAAGCAATTGTCAACTTCCGTCAATTATCTGACGCCATACCCTCCAATTTCAAAATTATACTTAATTTCTTTAGCTATGAGATGAATTAACCTACCTGCCAAGTTTAATACTTTAATCACAAATATTTCCAGAGTTATTAGAATTAAAATTGTCTCTGACCTACTAGCTGCTTATATCCATCCCTTGGAATCTCAAAATCAACGCAGTGTGGATAGGGATAAGGCACCGCACTGCATCTCATGAAGAAATAGCCACTATTTGAAATATAGAACTTAATTCAGTGGCTAGAAAGCGGTTAAGAAAGAGTACTGTACCCACATGGGGAATGGAAATCATGTTTCTGAGATTGGGGATATTTTACACGCAATACCTTGAGTGAGAGGGATTCAGAAGACATGGTTTGGGAGCCCGGTGGTTTCAAACCTCTTTTTTTACCAACTAGGCAGATAAGGGTACAAAAGAGAGCATTGAGATAGAAGGATAGTTAAGCACCAGAAACAGTGGTACCAAGAAGTACACATTTCCTGGTCAGTATTGTGGTAGGTAAGGCAATGAGAGGAGGAGGGGAGTAGCAGATAAGGAGCTAAATTGTTTTTAGTTTTTAGTTATTAAATTATTTTATTAAATCAAATTATTAAAAAGTTTAAAACGACACCTTCTGATCTATTAGACACCCACCTATTTTTACGTTATTTGCATCAAGCCCTCAAAATGTGTTAACGAAGACGCTCAATATAACCAAGATAGGACATGAATACCACTGATTTACGTTAGATGAGTATTTACACGTATAATACCAGAAATTAGGTTACTATTTCTTGATATCATAAGCAGATATACTGTGCACTTGTCCTGTGTCATGCATTCAATGGCTTTCTCGCAAAGCTTCAGACTTGGACCCAGACCTTTCGTAAGTTGTTAATCTTGTAGGCCCTGACTCACATCGTAGTCATCCCCTTCAAACATCCCAGCAATGTCTTGGACTATGATAATTTTATGGCTTTATTCTGGGAGAAGGGAATTATACCCAACTTCAGAACTAAGTACTACTAATCTCCATCATTCACTCAATTAAATAAAGTAATTTTAACGTCCTTCGTTCTCTTTTCTCTTCCAATAGTTGGCGCCTGTTGTGTACTACCATAAGACAATATCAGTTGAAATAATTAGCTACCTACCAGTCGATAAGCCCATCTTTTTGAAATAGGATAAAAGCGATTAAAACTTTTTCTACTAAATAATCAGGAACGAACTTTAAATGCAACTCTTTCTTCTCTACATTTCGACACAAACAGCCGCTTTTCAGACACATTTTGCAAAACAAAGAGAAATAAAACGGTGAAGTAATCAAAAGAGTTAATGCTTTGAAAGTCAAGTTTTCTGCGTCATGTCCTTTTAGCAATATAATTGTTAAATATCTGACGGATATCAAAATATGGTAAGCATCAGGTACTCAAATGTTGGCGACCAAAATAGGGAAAGAACAACGAAAACCTAGCCGTTACTAAGACCTGTTTATTTTTTATTTTACTTCTTTTATCATTTACTTTTCTTTCTGATAGAGTGCTGTTTCTTACCTTTGTCAGTTACGTTACCAAAGCTTTCCTTAGAGATTTCATCCTTAAAAACTGCATTTTTCAGACATGGTAAAACCAAGATTTTGATGAATTGCACCCTGATTCATCTTCACATTACATCCGAAAGGAAACTTTGCTCCGACCCCCAGTCTATTTTGAACCTCCTTTGTGTACTGCATTTCGGTTTATTTCCCGTTTGTTCGGCACCTGACAACGTTGATTTATTACAATCAGTCTGAGAAACAGCGTCTTAGATCATCAGATTTAGCATTAAAGTAGCGAGTATATGTAAAGAACACCAAATTTTTAAAATGTACAGCAACAGCGAGCACCAAAAATCCTATAGCACCAAAAATCCTATAGCACCCAAAATGCTATTTTCCTATTTCACAACGTTGCCCCAAAGCCACAAGCCATAAAGCTTAAGAAAGTTAAACAGAGCCTGGAAACTACTTCTCTGCAGACAATATAAAAAACTAGCTTCTTTTCGAATCAATACTATTGAATCAGATAGATTTGATACTCATTTAAATGGCATATTGTATATGACTCAATTAGAGATGGCTGTGACTTGACTTTCAACAGGTTTAAATTCTAAACATCATTTAATTGCTGATCTTAAACCCAGGGCAAAAATCATCATGTTTTATGTAGTGTACAAATAGCAAATAATGAGCCAGCTCCCCTCCTAGGAATCCGATTTGGCAGGCAGAAGAGATAGTTTCGCAAATCTAATCACAAAAGATGGTAGCATTAAATTCCTTTACCGGGACAGTTGTCATTTACTTCGTATACGATGCAGACAAGAAATGGATTAAGGATGCAGCTATGTTGTACACCTTGCATAATAAGGAGGAAATTAAACAAAAAATTGTCCTCAACTCCATCCCAATAATATCAAGGTCGAATGCCCCTTGTATCCTAAAGTCAATGTCAGGAGACTATACGGTAGCTGGCTACCAGGCTACATCTACGGTTAACATCAAACAAGTGCTTAACAAAACGTCCTGTTACCGACAAGCTTCAGAATGACCGCTTTTAATATCACGTAAGCCTCTTCAAGTTTCCTAACCAATAAGATCACTTCACAATATGTTTCTATTTCCAGACGAATATAGTGTCTGGTAGCTGTAGTTAATAGAGAAAGGAGTTCTTGTGATGATATTCGGTTCATTCCATGAAAAGATCGTTTCAATTGCAGTAACTTTAAATATAACTGATCTGATCTTTAAACTACAGTAGCTGACATGCGGGCTACATGTAGCTGGCTACCAATCTTGTTTGACACACGAGGCTACTTGGTCTTGCGCTGCATGTATTTGACTACCGTGTAGCATCGTGTGTTATCAGTTTAACATTTCCATGTATAATTTTTAATACTGCAACAATAATACCGAACCCTCTTGAATGTTTTGCGCTATTAGAGGGACCATTTTCAGAAATTCCAAATTTTCAGAATACATTAGTGATCTCTTAATGACAGGTTCTTCTGTATCATGATTCTAAAAATACTCTAAAAATAAAACAAAGATTTTCTTAGTGTGTTAGAAGACTACCCGACACATCGCAAACTTTATTAAGCTCTTAATAGGTTATGGGCACAGAACAAAATTGATCTTAACAAACTGACAGAATGTAGCTTCCAATCTTTTGTGAATGATCCTTACTACTTTGTAAAGTCTTTTTGCCCTTTTTTACACCCACAAATAGTAGGTCAAATCGACGTTGGATTCAGTGGGTAGGAGAGACTACAGTATCGTATTCTTTGTGTCAGACCTGTATGAATGATACCTGTTTCTATTTAGTATCCTCAATAATGCAACATTTACACAATTTGAAAGATGAATACTGACCTATTTGTCAATTGAACATGAGAAATAATGACTAAAGATATTTTATCAAAGCCTATTCATCATAATATGGACGTAAACAACAAACTGCACGCATCACTTAAGATAAAAACTGACCCATAAATATGCTTGTCATGCAAAGCATAAACCTTGTCAATTTTTGAGGCGTTCCAATCCGGATGTGTGTCGTGATTGAAGACACAAACTCAGAAGCAATGGAACGATTGATGTATGAGGGGAAGAGCATTAAAAATAACCTATGGCAATATGTTATGCAAGCAAACCAGTTCTAATACAGGTTGAAGGTAGAATCAAGTCATTCGTAAGATGCCCTGGAAACAACTTAATGAACTTGTTTGATGTCCCAAATGGAAAAACTAATTCTATTACCTCAGGTTATTCAACCTCAGTTGCATAACTCTAAAACAATTCCGTGCCTCCTTTGCATCCCTGCGGATAAACATCTTGCACTGTTTGATTCCGTTTAAAACTGGTTTAGGATAAAAATTGTGACGTTTACTACCAAATTGCGCCTAGTTAAAGCATTTACAAATGCCAAGTACATCTGCGTTCTGTCTTCTGTTACGTTTAAGTAAACGCATACGTTCTTTCTTCTGTTACGTTTCAGTAACCTCATACGTTCTGTCATCTGTTACATTTAAGTAAACTCATACGTTCTGTCTTCTGTTACGTTTAAGTTTAAATTTAATCTAATGCGTCAACTGCAGATCAGTGTCCTTTATATTGCTTTATCTAAGTTTTAAGGTAAAGTTAAACTTATAGACTAAGGTTGCAAATCGGTTGACTAGCGTTTCATTTGAAGTAGGGATTTTGATGATAGTTTACAAGAACAACTGGCTTGGGCAGACGTTAGAAATTCCTTGTTCTTTTTTCTACAACATATCTTTTTGCAAGACTAAATTTCAAGACTTCACTCGATTTGGTAAACAAACAGCTAAATACAGCTACATAAATATGATATACCAACTAATACAAATATTGATGTAGACATTGACTTTCTTGCTAATTACTGGTGAACAATAGAACTCATACACTACGTCTATTTGATGCAATAGGGAGAATGTGCCTTTAAACCTTGGCACCTAGCAATCCAAGCTTTTCTAAAATACAACCCCACTTTCAAATATTCATACAAATGTCAAAGATTACAGCTAACAAGAACGATTCAAACGCTATTGTACATATCTCTACTTGAGCTAAGCCAGATATTGAAAAAACGGCAGAAATAATGTCGCCTTTGCATGAACATGGCGTTGGAAGTTCTTAACTGATTCTGCCGCGACTGTAATGGCTTGATTTAGTTGCAATCTCCATGTGATTTCAGCCTACCTTGACATATGTGTAAGTAGTTTCTATGGCAACTGACTGCTTTAAGAAGATATTAAGGATAAAAAACACAGTCCTTCAGCCTCTGAATATATGCATTTCCTAGCAACAGTTGATATAGTAATCTATTTGACATGAAATTGTTTGGAAAAACGAGGCAGAGAGGCTTAGTTCACCTTGTTTCAATGCTTTCGCTGGCGTAGACTAAAAGCTCTTCAATTCTAGATACAATAGAATAATGTAAAGAAAGAACTTTGTATTTTTTGCGGAGTTTAATGCGGGTAATGGGAACGTTTGAGCACAGTGTATAACCAGCACATGGTTGTAACCGTGTTTTGGGTGGGCGTATTTGAGGGGGGACGTAAGAGAATGGGAGGAGGTAAAGTTACCCAGCCGATTAAAAATGCGATACAATCATTAAAATAATATTAAACTAGGCACAGACGAAGGATAGAATAAACTTTTGAAAAATCATATATAATGTTAAAATAGGGTGCGTTGTCTTGAACAAAACACGACGATGAAGCGCTACAATGATTTGAATGCCATGTTTCTTTAAATTTGAAGTTTAACAAACAGACAGATGATAATTATTATTATGAAAATGCATTAATGACAAATTTTAATTATGTTTACGAAGAATTGTTAATGAACAAATACTCTTATGTACAAGTATGAATGAAATGCAAAGTTCAAAGTTGTGAGAAAACAGACTGTAGAATAATAGGAATGCACACACCAAGTTTGGCAGAATTAAAATATGTTAAAATTAAATTTCTAATCAAATTAAACTAAAAATCAATAAGTACTAGAACCATAGCCTTTCTCGACTCCTTAACATAAAAAATTGAGATGTGAGGTAATTTTAGCCCCCCACCCCCCAAAAGAAACGACAATTGTTAGAGTATTTAAATCAAGATTCCACCATGGCAGAATATAGCTTTTATTGCCACTTTCTGGTGTTCAAAGGGAAAAAAATATTTCATAGTTTTTTGTAAAAGAGGTATCTAGGTAAATTCAAAATTTCCTGTACATGAATGAAGTTTGGTGTTGTCAAATGCTACGAATTTAAAAAGTTGTCCTATTTTTACTACGACTTTGGCAAACAAGGTCGGTTTGAATACACCTACCTGGAGCTTATTAAACTCGCAAATAATAATAAAATACTGCAAATAAATTTACTACTTGTCGCTTGACTGACGACAACATCTGTAATAGAATTCAAAGAGGAGGGTAGTTATCATTGAACTAAACTAAGTTCTCAAAACTAAAGCAGCTATATTATGTTAATTTAGTCATTTAGTTAGCTGGTTAGTTAGTTAGTTAGTTAGCTGGTTAGTTAGTTAGTTAGTTAGCTGGTTAGTTAGTTAGTTAGTTAGTTAGTTAGCTGGTTAGTTAGTTAGTTAGTTAGTTAGTTATCTTCTTGTACATAAATGTAGGGATTACACGTTAATCACAATACAAAAATTCAGATCAATCTTAAATGTTGTTCAATGGACTTGTTGATCAAACACGTCAATAAAAAGATCATCGTATGAGTAAAACCATGTTGAGCAGCATAGCACGTTTCTGTTTAAAACTGGTAGGAACAAATCTGTAGGACGGTTTTTCTGTAAACATTAACTGCCAGTTAGTTGTAATCATCATCGTGTTGTGTATGTTATCTCATTAAGGTAAGTATTACTTCGAAACTTTATTGTTCGCTGAGTTTATCTGTCAAAATCTATATAAGTCGAAAAGGTAAGATTTAATTGTAAAGATATTCTCTAGATTTCAACTGATTACTGCTGTCTTAATGAAGATAAATCTTAGATTTAAGAGGTGTAACCTTATTGAGCAGTAGAGACATGAAAGTTTTGGTATTCTAACAGTTTGCAACTCCGTTGATGCCATGTTGATGGTATAGTTTCTGATGCCATGAGTCATAGACATTCTCAAGGTATCTTTCAAGAGTTACTGGTCCCATCTGACCGAAGGTTTACTGGAAACTGAAAGGTGTCGCTTATTACATATTGAAGTGTAAGTGTTGATATTAGGGCATTTGAGCTGGATTATAGTTTGGTATAAGTTTTACTGATTTGTTCTCCATCTCAATTCTGACGATTTTGTACTCTGAGGAGTGTCAGACGAAAACAACTTTCAGTACTAAAATGTTTTCGCTGTTTTGTGCAGTTGTTTAGTTTTGTACCACAAACAAACTGTTTGTATTCAACGATAGTAACACCGTTCGTTTGCAACTAAAAATATCTTGATATTATCCTGTTTGTTACACAACATATTCAATCTAGACTCTTTCCTAGTGACAGAAAGCAATGTTAAGGAAAGCCCGATTCTGTTAAGCTTAGCCTCTCTCTATCTCTCAAAACCAGATAGTGTAGACTATTAATACGTCACTGTGATTACTTCATATGGCACGACATCTCTCATGGTGTGTGGGCACAGTCTCTGTTAGATGCCATCAACTCCACTTGACAAAATCGTTAAGTCATGCAGTTATTAGTCTCTCCCTTCTTGTGCCTTGGCTCGCGTTTCCTAACAAGACCAGTTTTCCTAATCTATGCCATTTCCTTACCATGTGACTCAAAAGCACCTATTTACTTTGAGACATTTTTCTTCAAAAAGGCGCATGTCATAAAATCAAGTATTAGGCCCTTAATTGGTTCCTAATACACCAACCTTCAAGTTTCGATGAAAGAGGAATTCATAGGCGACAGTAACCTGAAAACTAAATTGTATAGCAACAAGCTGATTTTTTTCTCCGTTTAAAGTCTTCTTTTCCCAGATTAAGGTGTTTGATTAATACCCATGTATATGCGACTTATTACTGGAGCATAGAGCACTTTAAGACCGAATGCCCTTCTGGACGTCACAAATGGACCTTTCAAGAATCGAACCCTGAACAAGTTTGGGTTGTAATTATAAGATAGGTACTTCCATTCAAAGAAACAAAATAAGTCGAAAAGTCTGTTATATCCATATCTGTGTATAAGTACTCATAAATACACACCTCTGAAGCTGCATGAATTAGCAGCAGTAATGACAATAAAGTAAAATTTCTAGTCCTCTTTAGATTTTATTTGACCAGCACTTAATCTTACTCCTGGGTACTACTTCGTGCAGAGCTTCCTTGTTAAAAATTCGTGCATTGTCACAGACAAAACTGTGTTTGCGCTTTGTGTCGCAGTCTATATGCACCTGCTTTGCGTTGAAGAACTTCAGGCTATATTCACCTGCTTTCAGACATCTTTTATGTTTCAAACACCGACTTCTGTATAAGTGCTGTCACCTTTTAAAGACTGAAGCCTTGAAAAGTATAAAATCATCGTGATTTTTTATACGATCTTTCAGAAAACACAGTTTCATCTAGACATTTCTCTTCCCTTTATCAACGAGAAAGTATATTAGTCTAATATTCTGTAAATTAGTCCAGCCGTTATTTGTACTGTTTACTAAACTATTTACATTATATGAAGCTGTTGACGTGCTTTATTGCCCATTTTATTACAGCGGTTTCAATGTCTTAAGAGTCCATAGTAACATGGTATTGTTGTCATTAGCTGCTACGGCTTGTAATGATGAAGTCGTCTTGAAGCATTAATCAAATATACTGGACTGTTGTTTCAGTTTTGATAAATTCCTCTATCGAGGTTATTTTATTGGAGAGAGCAAAGAAGCAATGTTTTGGAAATGAAAGCTGATCTAGTTTCTAATGATAGTGACTCTGTTTCTATTGCGCTTTAATTCATATACGTGATGCAAACGATGTTTTTCTGTTAACATGAGAAATTCTATCGTCCGGCGAGTTAATACTTTAATGCACTACAGAATGAAACTGATTCGAAACCGAATGAAATCTTTGTGTTTTAATCGATTTGAAATACTTGGTGCTTCCAATAGAACTCTTTTCGTGAAATAACTGCGATCATGACTAACTTTGGTTTAATTTAATGATATTGTACTGCATGTTGACACTGAGAGAATAGGGTGGATACATCAAACTCTTCGGTACGATGGAGATTTTCAATATAAGATACTCTTCTCAGTAGTCGAGTAAGGAGATTCTTTGTGGTTACAATTCTGAGAGCAGAACATTTAATTAGATTTTCATGAGATCCATGCAGTATTTGAAATGACAAATTTGACCTTGATCATAGTTGGAATTGCTTTAAAAGTTGAGCAATTGTAGAGAACTTAAAAATTGTGTTAAGGAACGGATTCGTGTTGCTAAACGTCTTTATCAACCAGTGGTAGTAGCAGTCTTCGTGACCAGTGTCTGGCCAACACGTTTAAATGTGTCTGGGAGTTGCGATCACGTATTTCATTGTTCCGAATAGATGCATTGAGTTTAAAAGTAGTTGTACAAGGAGAGGCATACTTGTGTAAGTAGTATAAGAAAATGCGCCAGATTTTGTCTTTTCTGCCCAGAGAATTAGGGTAAATCCCCGGATTCCCCATCTCCTCTTCATTAAGTTTCGATTCACTTCCTACCTTTACTGTAATGAAAATAAACCCATGAAGTTGAACTCGATACTACAAGTTGTCCTTAAGGGGTCGGCAACCCTAAATATGACGAAGGGCATGTGCTAAAACAAAATGTCAAATAGAAGCATTGTATAGAACGGGTCCATTGCAAAATCACGCAAAAGCCGGCGAGATATGTCAACCTCACACTATCAGTCTCTCCCCTCGTAAAACAGAAGTTGAAATACCATACCTATTTTGAGCAATCGGTGGCATAACCTGCATTCTCGTAAAACCCGAGAGTCGGGTATAAACCGCTTATCAACACGTTAGCTTTTTTCTTTGCCATCAACTTAAATCTTATAATGAAGAATCGACAATAAAAGTATTGGTGATTTAAATCTACATTGTTAGAGGTGATTGTCCTCTAGGGAGAGACTTATATTCAACGCTGTGTAGGTAATGCCCTTTGTTTCTGTATTATGAACTTAAAGCAGCTTGTTAACATGGTCGACAACTATACAGCCCAAAATGACGTCACTGAAGCAAAGTTTATTGTTCTGGTATTAATTTCATACTTGTGTTATTTGAATGTCTTGTAGAAGGAACATCAACCTACTTGCGAAACACCTACCAGGCATTTTTCAACGGGTTTGAGACCACTACGGCCAAGTTGTGAGATGTTATTTTTATTCTAAGCTCTCAACTGATATGTTTAAGCAGTACTACTAAAAATGTGTGAGTTTAAAATAAAAACAACATTCGATTTATTAATATTATTTATTAATTTATTTTGGATCATGTAATATACGTACGTAGATCAATAAGAAATCACTTTTATATAATGGGCGTGTATAGAATAAGAACAT
>JAAAKL020018423.1:0-10245 GCA_010016065.2 Carybdea cf. marsupialis auct. non (Linnaeus, 1758)
TTTATATCTAAATAATGTCTCTCACTTATTTTAACCACCCTTTTTAAATTTCTAAGCTCTAGCGACGAAGAGAAAGGATTATCGTATTCACCAGAGTCTCTAAATTTGTAACCCTAAGTTAAATTTTGTACATAACGTTTTCGAAGTTTTAAACATCGCCGTAGAAAATGTGAAAACTGTTATTTTTGCTGAGTATTGTTGAAATAGGCCTTTCATTAATAATTGCCCACCCAAATAGAAAAAATACTTTTGAAATACTTGCATGAATCTCATGATTAAAGATTTAATACATCCTAGGAATCAGCACAAAAATCTTCCATATAAATTGTTAATTTAAGTGTCCGTTGTCCACCCTCCAAATACCAAAGTTTCGTGCGCGAGTCTAAATTTGTTGTTCCCCTAACCTTTAACTATTGCGCAGCTCTATTCGAAGGATTATTAAATTTAATTATATGCACATTGCAAAGTTAATAAGATAAAATATCAGTATCTTTATTGGATCAGGGACAAGTTGATCCGATGAATCATGTCAGATAATCTGGATTCTTGCTCTTCAAAATTTTGGCACATATTTAGTTCGCAAAGGTTAAATGGGCGCGAAGATAAAAATAAATAAGTAAGGCGTCCTCCTATTGAAGAGGAAAACCTCACTGGCTAACAATCCAACCATCCTTTACCTGGGGAGTTCCCATCAAGAGTATGATGTTTTTAGACAGTTGCATCTGTAATTGGGCGCAGTTTCCTCTCCACTGTGAGTATTGATATCACTTCATTTTTAATTGCTTTTTGACAGGGTGCTTGATATTCCAACAACCGACCATGCGTTCGAAGACTGCAACTTGATGCTGCAAGCACGTAAAAATCGTCTCCCAATGGAAGCTGGTCTGATAGAATACGAAAAATTACATCGGGAGCTAGGGTACGTAGATCAAATTCAACACCGAATGCTATATACAGGGCCCGCGCGGCGAATTTAAAAGTGGGGAGATCTGGCAAAGTGGCTCGCCTGTCTGATCGACTTGCGAAAAAAATCGTTGGCAATTTCTGCTAGTACCAGTTTGACTACAATATCCATGTGTGCATTCAATATAGCCAATGCTTTGAAACATCGTTGCGTCATCAAAGCTCGTAACCACGTTTTGATAAGCCTAGCCATTGAGAGAGATCGTTCGGGTGAAGCACCAGAAGCACCATTAATGAGCATGATCTTTAAGAGATTGATTACACAATTAAGGTTCTATCCTCCACACTGAGTGTTTGTTTGTTTGTTTGGTTCATTATTTCTCCGAAGTGAAGATGCTTTCTTCTAACAGTGTGCACAGATGATGCATCAACATCATCGCAGTAAAGCAAATCACTGCATTTAAGAGTAGCTGCTCTAAGGTAGAGAAAGTCTTGAAACTGGATTGATCAAGTCGGTTATTTCAAGGTAGAAATGGCATCGATTGCATCGTAGTATATACTCCTAATGTGGCCTTTTGCTTTCGCTGGGTCATAGTTCTCTATACCACTGCATGGATTTCAATCCTCGCCAATACACTGTAATCATGAGTAATTTGGTTGCCTTCCTTTTCTACGGTGATCTTCCTCCTCAGTGCCACAACGCCTTTTTTTTTTCGGCACAGTTTCTTCGATTGTTTTGACTGTTACCCGTGGCAAACGTTGGCCAGTTACTGCAGACACAATCTGCTTTTGCAGCGTTTACGATGGGCTGTCTACCAGATAATACAGATGTTCTTGGAGACATTCATTCGAAAGTTGCAACTACACCTTGTAGTTGTCAATGATCATCTTGAAAGATGCTGCCAGTGCTATCCAGCGGGGTTGTGAAGAGCATATCTACAGATGAGAAATTGTGCATGTCATTGACGTTCTCGTCTATCTTCTTTTGTATGTTTTCTCGGACTTAACTTAAAATCATTTCTCGTTTCGGCAAAAACCTGACAAGGACACAACATTCTCCTACAGTTCCCCATTGTATTGCAATGGTTAATCAGCTCTTTGACTGGCAGACTAAGGCAATGCCCATAGATGTGTGTAAAGGGGGCTTTGGATTGCTCAGCTAAAATTCTTGCTGCGACCCTGATTCTGGCCGCATCGTACGTTGCCATCTGCAGTTCTAGAGGTTAAGATTAAAACTACGCCATTTATTATTATTCATTTATTATTTATTATACAATATTATTTTACAAACTCTTTAAGTTTTCTAATTCATACCTATGTTTGTATATTTGTCTACCGTTATCGCAAAAAAAACACAATCTCTGGTATTTTGAGTAATTTTAAATGATTGACGTGCTTTGCCATAATATCCGACAATTCAGTTTGTATGTTGTAGAGGGTGTACTTGTTCACTGACCTTCTTGTCAAATTTGTCATCACGTTATTGTCCTTTTTTCCAAGTACCAGTGTTAACTGATAGACGTTATCGTTGTTGTTACCACGATCCCTTCCCTGGCCAGGTTTCTCATCACACGGATCACATCCAGCAAATATCATTGTTCTCAGTCGCGCGACTCACGAGATTCTAGATCGCCATTTTACGGACATCTCTCCAGTTTGATACGATCATATGGTATGTTGTAGCAGTTGTTTACCGATGTTCTGCAAAACATTTTGGCGCTTCCTTCCACGAATTAAGCCCTCTCCTAATGCTTACTTACTTTACTGTCTCCGTTTTACGTCCTCTTTTCCCTCTTCGGGGTTGGACGGTTTATGAGACTCTTCCACCTGCCCCGGTCGAGAGCATCCTCTTCCCTGGCTCCGATGTATCTCATATCCTCCTCCACTGTCTTCTTCCAACTTTTCTTTGGACGTCCAGGAAGTCCTCTTCCATGCACAACAAGCTCCAGAATTCTGCCGAGGGGCTCCTCTTTATCTCTCCTAACATGGTACTACCATCGCAGTCTCCTCCTCCTCAGCACCACCTCCAGCGGCTACACTCCACATCTACTGGATACCTCCTCACTTCTGATCCGATCTTGCGAGGTCACTCCTTCGATGTATGTTAGCATCCTTCTGTCGCAGCTCGTGAGCACAGTTTTCAGCCTCTCGGTCATTGGCCATCCCTCAGCTCCATAAAACATCACTGATCTGATACATGCATCGTACACACGAGCTCTACACTTAACCGGCACTCTCCTGTTGACGAGAAGACTGGCGATCTCCCGCCACTTCTGTCATGCAGCAGAGACTCTCATCCCTCAGAGTCCAAAAGGTCACTGAGGTAACAGAACTCTCTCACCTTCTCGACCACTTCTCCTTCTACGCGTATACTATCGATCTCCTCCTCAAGCCCTCTCCTAATATAAGGATGAACTTCGTTTCTTTCACTGGATAAATTTCCTCTGTTCCCGTCGAATGGATTGTACCAGTGTTTGGATGGTCCGCCTTGTCACACCTATGAAGCGCTGAATGTACAGGTACAAACGTACAGGTTACTGTTGTCTACTCAAGCACTTTCATTCTAATCCACTGTGTGGATTTCCCAGTTGATTGCCCCGTTGAGCACCCATACATCGCTATCCACGAGGTAGTCCGTCATTTCAGGTGCTTAGAGTGTACCATTATGTACTTCAACATGCTTTCCCAGTTACATTAGATATATTTTGTACTAGTGCTGGAGTTTATTTTAGTGTGGCCATTCCGAAATGTGCTTGACGTTTCTGTGGTTGTGATCATCGCATTTTCAAGTCCATTCGACGTTCTCAATACTTTAAGTGAATATAGACACTTTGTATACTTGAATTCTGTCTGTTGTTGCTATGCAATTCGTTGGAATGATGCAGTTTTGTATGCCAGTATATTAAGTCGAGGTAATGATATCTATAGAAGCCAAGCTGTTCGTACTTATTAGTGTGTGTGTCTGTGTGTGTCTGTGTGTGTCTGTGTGTGTTCGCTTTTTCTTCTTTTGACCACAGCCGCTGGCTGATCTAGCACCGATTTGGTTTGATGTTGTCCCACAGTTAGGGACGTTTCTACATACGTTTGGGTTCACCACGACACCCCAGTGACAAACACGATGGAGATCTGCGCTTTAAAATGTATGCGAAGGAATCAAACGTCAAGACTCGTGGGAACCTTAATCTTTTTTTTCTCAATGTATCTAATAAGCCATTACATTTTTTCAATGTTGGGAATTTCTAGAGCTTTGGTGAATCATCTAGTGATGTGAAACACTTAATAGAATCTGAAATTGATTGTAAGAGACGGTTGGTTGATGTTGATGTATGACGAATTTCTTTGATAAATGTACCATAATGGGTGGCAATCCTGTTTAGATTAGCCATTTTAATATTGTACCATTAAAATAGGACATTGTGAGAGTTTTCTTCCAGTGACTTTGAAAACTGCTGAACTGGAAAGTTTGCCTGCTGTAGGAGCCCATCAATATTTTCGTATGAAATTGTTAGACATAGTTATCAATGATACAAGGCATTTATCTTTCTTTTGTTGTATTGCAAAATATGTCTTTGACTAACGTTCTTGTCGGTCATTCGCTTTCACAACAGGAAAAGGAATATTTTGACATATTCCTCCCTTGTGAATAAGAAGATCGGATACATTTGATGGTTATTGACCCTTGGTCCGATAGTGTACTCTGTGGCTTACAGTTGTTCCCAACGCCTTATTGTAGCGACATCAACATTGATCATTGTACTGCACTCTTTTTAGTTCTAATCGTATGAAAAGTGTCTAGGGGTAACCATTGCCCTGTTGTTTACTGCCAATTTAATCAATCGATTGTTTCAATCGAAAATCAAATAGACCGTACAGATCCGTGTCAATACCCCATTGCTTGAACATCTTTTCGTTGGTGGGATCCGTCGATATTCATAAGCGTGCTTTTATTGCCTGTATGTGTACTTTTTAGTGTAAGCCAGGGCAGACTCGTGCTTACAGGTCGCGAGTAGGAATGCCACTGATGCCAGCTGCCTATACCGGATTCTGTTGCGATGCGATTTAGTTTTTTCTCCCGGAGAGCACTTTAACCCTAATATTTTTTGAGTTGTCTAGTGACTGAGGTATAAATTTCTTAAACCAGCATGTCGACATATGACACTTACTTCAAACTTTCATGAACATGAGCACATCTTTAACTTTGATCTTAGTGCAACAATAGATGCTTACACCAGGCGCATATGTAGGGGTGTTGAGGGTGTGGATGCACCCACTGCATATAGATAGCTGTGTCTATTTGTGCCCTCAAATATGGCGTATAGTATAATACTTGTGATCTTCTTTACCATGGATATCCACTGCCCTCAAAATAGCCATAATACGCGCCTGGTCACGTGTCCTGGCAATACAAGTCGCCTTGGAATAGATAATTGCAGTGCAATTTTGGGGGGTAACGCGTAAAATCCACTACGAGATTTCAATCGATATTTCTGTACCTGTTAACGACATTGGCAGTTTTACTGTGGCCTCCCAAGAATCGTACCGATATTATTTGGCACATAATATGATGTGTGTTCTTGTCTATTCTAGTTTACCGTTCGAAATTAGCTCGAGCCCGGTAGTTGTATGTATCAATCATTTTTGCAAGCGTAAAGCTGTTGCTTCTCGGGAAACAACCATACGCGACGAAAGCTAACTTCTAAGTAAAGTATTAGTCCTTGAGAATTGCCCTGTTCCATTTGTGAATAATTGTAATGTACACGCTTACGTTTTGATGTATCGTAGAATGAATCTGGATAATATGAAAGAATTAATGAAAAAATTTGCTGAAATGAACACAGACGGGAGTGGGCAAGTAACGGTGGAGGAATTTGCCAATTATTTAAAATTACCGAAAACACCAGAAGTGGATGCTCTATTCAGAATCTACGACAGGGTACGTATGAGGTCTCTTCTCTTTTTCTCACTGTTTTGTACTTAGCTGTTATTTTGTCAAGTGATACTATAGCAATGAAGAGAAGACGGTATTCTAGGGATGAAAAGAAATGAAAAGAAGTGGGTTCATTGCTCGAAAGCTGGTACGAACACGAGACTGGAAACGTGTGCATGGCACCGAAGAAAGGTGCGGATCGTAGCTCTGATACAGTTGTTGGCCTGGTACGTCCGAGTTGTTACGGAATCCCTGCCCTGAACAGTTTTTTTGTTCTAGTTAATAGTAGTTTTTTTCGTTATGATTACTGTTTGCATATTTCTATCCTATGCAAATACAGAAAAGGGGTAAGCAGAACGGAAATCGGGGGAAAGAATTAGAAGTATGAAATGGGAGCAGAGAATATGAGAATGCAAGACAAAGCGATAAGGCGCACTACCATTTCAGATGTGTGTCGGAATAAAGAAATTTGAGGGAATTTTCTGTATTACCTTAGATTTTAAAAGTTCTGTTGACCTTCCTGCCCTTTACGTTCTCATAGACGTACACATTTTGGTACCCTCATAATTTGATCCGAGGTTTAATAAACTTTCAGATATTTTCTCACTTTTATTACTAGTTAAGTTATTTTGAAATAGAGTTTGAGCCCCTTTTTTAATCACTATACTTATAAACCTGTAGACATTGCTCTTGCCTTCGTTGAGTCAGATTGATCTCCGTAAAGTACCTTCAAATCTATTCGTATGTCTTTGGCCACTAAATAACATAAACTGTTAACCGCTGTAAGTGATCAAAAGCTCACAAGGAACCTTACGTAGGTTGCTTAGAAACGCCAAATGTTTGCAAGATGTTCCCATAGTGACCGCTGCAGTAGGTGCTTATCTCCGTTTAAATGATACCTAGGTACCTGCATTGACGACATCATGTAATATCCTCGGGTAGAATATTTTGGTGTGATTTACATACCTTAACCATGTTACTGTGAGGTGTCGGCTGTCCTTACATTTTTGTTACTACTTCAACACTTTACGAACCTGGTAACGTGATAATATTTGGCTAATGTGCAATGTTTGTGAATAAAATGGGTCATTAAGGGTAAAATTAAACTTTCTCTTTAGTATGATAAAAAAACGATGCTTTTGTAACTTTTGGACTTGTTGTGTACATTTTCCATCAATGGAGACCTCGTCTAAAACTCTTAGAATGTAATATATCATTAAATTCAAAGATCTGAAAATTTGATCATGTTGACAGTGATGCTTTAATGAGGTCAGGTAGACAAAACATGTAAACACTAAATGGTTCAAAGTGATATCAGATAAATTTTAATCAGACGTCGTTGAGGGATTTAAGTGTAGCCACAAAGTCTTATATTTATTATCCATCCCTTGTTCCTAAAGATCGCGTTTTGTTACTCGTTTGAGGTGCTATTGATAATTATGTATCTGAGTCGTTTTGCTTGTTAATGTAAGTGTTAAATGTCAGTTAAATAAAGGTGTACCCAGCGCTATCTCTTTACCGTTACCACTAGTAGCGGTGGCAACCGCGATAAAGTAGGGTAGGGGGGTAAATGATAGAAAATCATTTCAATTTCCAGTTGCTGCATGATTATCAAGGTAATGTACATAGCAGGGGCCAGTTTTATCATCATCGATTATACTACATCCCTGACTCTGTTGCTGCAATCTGCCATGTAGGTGTTAGCAGTAGAGGATCAAATTATATTCTCCAGATATTTTGAGTTTTGAACTAGTGTGGGAACTAGAGAAATATGTTATCATTGGAGTTCACCTAGTTCAGGTTGTGGAGCTCACACCGCGAATGCGTGGGTTACGGGTTCGAATCCCATTGTTGACATACTTTTCTTTCTCTAGATTCTTATCAAACTCAATATTTTGTACTGTAATCTCTGTCAAATAGACAGGGATTGCTTTCTGACTGTGAAACTTAAATCCTATAATCCTACTGGGGTATTTTTGATTCGCCTCTTAGTAATCAGGATTTTCAGCCGGGGTTAACAATTTCGAAAGGGTGATTGATCTTGTGCAAAACTTTAATGTGACATGTCATAGATTAGTGAAAGGGGTTGCATTGTTCTGCCATTATATATTACTGCCGTTTTGTTATGAGAATCATAATAACCTCTCAAAAAAGCATAATAATAATAATGATAATGTATTGGTTTTTATTTACGACCATATCTAGTTCAGAACCATTCTACAGCGGTTTACTATTCATCCATATATTATCTTGATGGTGGGATCTCCAAGACAGCCTGGATTGTTAAATTTCCATGTGCTGCTTCATACGGCACTCATACAGATTCACCCATAGCGTAATGTGTGATTCATACCTTGCCTAAGGGTACTATTGTGTGGCCTGGGCGAGATTCGAATCCCGGCCTTTCCATCTTGACTCTGACACGCTATCCATTAGGCCACACGTCCACATTTTGATTAATACTGTGTTAGGTAATACGATAGTAAATCAAAATTGTCCACATTGGACGGAGCATTCGCCATCCCAGAATATTCAGTATAAGTTAGATTTATCGCCCTTTTTTGTAATATTTTGGTAGTTGTGTGGTTACTTGTTTTATGCAAGACGTTGTCGGTATACGTTTATACATCAAAGGAGTTCGGAATTTGGAAATATCCATGGTGTTTGGTTGATAGACTCTTTGGTATGCGCTGGAATTTAGAGTCAACTTTACGTCAAATAGAGTTGTCAATAAATAGAAGTTCGACATTCGAAGGGGTTGTGTGCAACGTCTTCTGACAGTCCAAAATACTTCAAGAGGGGTGGGGCTCTCCCGTCAATAAGACTTAACAATAACCTGTATACGTAAACATTTTTTTTCTTAAAAGTTACACTTTTATGGAGACTATTATCGATCTTCATTACTTTAAATCTGTTCGGAATAGAAGTGATATTACACGTGTTTGCTATCCATTTTGAAAACGCGCACGACTGAAAGCGAAGGAACGTACATTTAGAAAATCCACGCATAATCGTTACGAAATGTAGGTAACATTAGCTCACGTATAGTCATTAACACTCTTGAGAATTTATTGAAACATACAGAAATCACTTGTGCAACCAAAGCAAGAGAATTCTCTACTCGGAAATAGTAGTTGTGTCAACAGAACAGTGGAGATTTCCAGCGCTTAAGAATTGAGGCAAGGGTTTACAGGGTTTTAATCGAATCAATACTCGGTCCAGTTCTTTTAAAGAATAGGTTTTATGTATTTTTAGTGAACACCTGTTTATTTCCTTTTTTATGGCAAAAATTTTCTTCCACCAAATTCATGTAATTATCGGCCATTTCTTCTTCTTTTGTAGGATGACTCTGGGTACATAGATTTCAGAGAGTACGTCATCGGATTGTCACTGGTGTCGGAGCCGCTGAATTCAGAAGAAACAATTAAATTAGCATTCTCAGTACGTAAAAGTAACATCAATCATATCACGATCTTTTGTTACCCGATTTGAACCATTTGCATTTTGGCTTTTATATATCAACTTAATTTTTGTACGATGTCATGGATTTTTACGTTTGTTCAAAGTGTTGCATATCCATTGTATTCCTGTACAGAAACCGTTGTTGTACATTTCGAGGTAACATATGACGGGATTGGACTAGTCTTTGTAATTTTGGAAGTCCAGCATCATAACAGCCTATAAACAACAGGTTTTCTACGCTATTAAAATTTTTCGGCAGAATAGATCTCGACCATTTTGGTATACATCTCTCGTATCGTGTTGAGATCTATGTAAAATTTCGTCTATATACAACGCAAGAACGTGACTATACACTTTCGCATCGTCACTCTGGTATCCTTAATTATCCATGCATATTGATGTTTTGCCTATTAATAGTTTTGCGAAAAGGCTAAGTAGGACAGGTGTTCGGCAGGGGTCTGTTTTGATGTTACTTATTACTTATATCGTGTCGACGATATAGATTTTTTTTTACGATATATGGTAACATCTACCTAGTTTATCCTATCCTCAAAGAAATTAATATTTGACTCCCCAAATTCGTTCTGGTTGGCGACGGTCCTAAATTTTTGCCGTGTTTATTGTTTGGTTCAAAAGTAAGAACTTCCCTTATTAAAAGATAGGAATTGTTGGTTTAACGAAGTAAGAAGTGTCCATTGGGCTATTAAAATTACCCTACATATCTTAGACCATTCGTAATTCAGGACTAAAAATTTGTCGTTCAAAGTAACCGTTTTGAAATAGAGTAAAATACGAACTCTTATATGTGATGTAGCAGAATGTGTAATGCTTTTAACTGGAGCAAGGAGAAATGCGTCTGAAGATGTGTATTGTAGCTGTAGAATTCAGAGTCACATATTGACATAATTTAGATAGGACGTGCTTATTCACCACACGTAGTCCAGGCTTCATAG
>JAAAKL020018425.1:0-10244 GCA_010016065.2 Carybdea cf. marsupialis auct. non (Linnaeus, 1758)
GTTTAGCGGGTCAATAGCAGGCCCTGACAATTGATACCTGCATGAAAGTCGATATACTCTTCGATAGTTGCTTCAGGTGAAAGCTGTTTGGATAAGTACACGGAGGCATATGGCTAGGGGGCTTAAATATGAGTGAAATACGAGTGTCCGCTATACACAGATTAATTTTAAGCCAAATGTGCAGGCTGTTCCTAGAAAATGTGTCCGCTATAACAAGTGCCCGCTATAAAACTGTGCACTGAAAAGAGGTATTTCTATGAGAGTTTGACCATGATTCGGACCGTTCCTAGATAATGTGTCCTCTATTACCAGGTGTCCGCTATAATGCATGTCCGCTATAGACAGGTTCGACTGTACGATAATGCTTCGCATCCAAGATGAACTGAAGAGCTTTTGAATTCATCCATCCTCACTCTCATTTCCTCCTATTAGGTGTTTGAGTAAAGTTAAACCTCAATGCCTATGAAGTATACATGCATGTTCAAAATACGTCTTTTGAATGAAGGGCTTGGCAATTGTCGCCATACTACACTACGGCGCCACGCCTCTCGATCAAGTTCTATGTCTTTTAGCTTGAACACGCAGTCAGTTTTCAGCGACCTGCCTTAGCTAAAACACGCTTTACGTAAATTGGGAGGGTGTCGTATACGCGCAAGGTAGGAAACTAATCACTGAGTAGACATTTGATACCATATCATAAATGTTTTCACGTAATCCTCAATACAAGGATTCTGTACTATTGTAAAGTGTTATCTCCAGGGTCCCGTCTCGCAACAACTACCGACCACGAGGTAAGCAGCATACTTTCCTCTTTCGGGATCTGGGTACTAGTATAACCAAATATGGTAAGATACAGGGAGCTGACGTCAAACACCACAAAGGGTAAAATGCTATCTTAACATTTGATATATTCTCCTAAGATACGAAGATGAAGCTGCACCGTTGCCAAGTTTAAGCTTCCAGGTTTTCACCCTCTCCGACACAGCTAGAGCCCCAGGCCCCCCACCGTTGCAAACATGTATCTCAAGACCCCTCAAGACGATAGAGGTTTTGTACAGTTATTTGTAGAGGAACACGAGCCAAGTTACGGTCGTAAAAATGTTCCCATGTGATGAACTGTGTAGGAAATTAAGCTTCTCGATACAAACTCATTTTTACACTGGTCGTGAAACGTTAAATTGCGTGACTGGCGGTGCCCTGTTAAGTAAATGCTTGACCGACGATGAAAACTTATTTAAACAGTTTCGAAATAGACTTAATATTGTAGAGATTTGCAAAAGACATCTGATCCTTGGAAACTGATAATCTTACAAAGTGGACTTAGTGTCAAAGAGTGTGAGTACCTTTGTCATAACATGCAGATGTATCGATGGTGGCTATGAAAAAAGCGAAACAATTTTTAAATATTTGACTTGGTTTCTTTATGTTTGAAACAAGACAAGAACTTTTGAAAATGCGGAAAGTTTACCTGTGTCTGTTGTTTATTCAATGAGGAAAATGGATTAATTAAACAACAGATAGTTGCTATTTCAAGCGGAAAATAAACGATTTATAGATATGGAACACTGGTTAGTTACTTTGAGAAGAGCCGGCGGTGTCGTAATGTACATGTTTTGTACTATATTCTGTAGGTTTAATGAAAGGTTGACTGAAGCTGCTTGTTTGTTAAGGGTTTGCACGTTTTTGCAAATTTTCGTGTCGATTATGTAACATGAATGTACAATTTAGCCGCAGATGTCCAATATATTTAATTGCAGACCCGCAGTTGATTCTGGTATGGTAAAAGGAATAAGGCGTGAACCATGAACATGTCTTCCTTGTGATTGGCTACTTTCAAAACGCAGTTGGGTATAAGTTTCATTGATTTCTTCTCAATTCCAATTCTGACGATTTTGTACCCTTAGGAGTGTCAGACGAAAAAAGCTTTTCAGCACTAAAGTGTTTTCGCATTTTCGTGCAGTTTTATTGTTTTGTACCATCAACAAACTTTTTGGATTTGATTTTTGTATGAAGATACACATACCAATATTTTCCCGTGTATACCTCTACCCTGTAGGACCAAAATATTAACCCAAAAATTCCACCCAGACTTATACTTGAGCCTAAAAAATGCCAAAAAATTTCAATCGAAAACAACTGCACATGGCATGAACCATGAACATGTCTTCCTTGTGCACCGATTTAATTGGTATGAATAGATACTAGAGAAGTAGAAAAGAATGCCACCAACGGGATCAAAACACGAGTTAATTTCTTATTAGTCAAAACAATACCAATCTAGCAGTCAGACTTCTGATTGGCTACTTTCAAGTCACAATTGGGTATAAGTTTCATTAATTTCTTCTCAATTCCAATTCTGACGATTTTGTACCCTTAGGAGTGTCAGACGAAAAAGGCTTTTCAGCACTAAAGTGTTTTCGCTTTGTCGTGCAGTTTTATTGTTTTTTACCACCAACTGACCTTTTGGATTTGATTTCTGCATGAAGATACACATACTAGTATTTTCCCGTGTTTACCTCTACCCTGTAGGACCAAAATATTAACCCAAAAATTCCGCCCAGACTTATACTTGAGCCTAAAAAATGACCAAAAAAATTCAATCAAAAGCAACTGCACATTGAGGCTCATCATCGGATATAATTACACTGAAGACGAGCATCTATAGGAGAGCGACGGTGAAGATAGTGATGAGCTGTATAGATGAAGACAAAGCTGATATTTATGATGAGCAATTGGCCACCGACCAGTGCCCAGATCTCTTTGACTACAGCGACAGTTATGATGACAGCGCCGTATTCTCGGAACTGGTTATGGTTCTTTAAAGCTTCTTCTTTAGGAGCCGCCAAATATTGCAAGAAATATGGCCACGATTTCTCTATTTTGCTATCTTAACCTTGTTAGATTTCTTTGATTTCTTTATCTTTCTTGTTTAGAAACATCAAAAATCGGGGGCGAGTGTTAAAAAAGTGTGGTTTTAGGCTGAAAAAGGGTGTCGACTTGTACACGGGAGAAAACGGTATTCAGAATTGTTTGTCCTCTTAGCGTCGTCTCTGTACCACCTCCTGTAACTGTAGAAGTCGCATATCCCGCAGTGTAGGGGGAAATGAGTTTTTATGTACTCTCATAACCGCTTTTATAGACCTTGTTTCTCGTTACATTTAGGTTAAAGCAAGTAATGAAGAAATCGGGAAATTCAGAGATTCATTGTCTAAACTGGGGGATGTTTACGTGAACGATGCTTTCGGTACAGCACATAGAGCACACAGGTTTGTTTTGAGCTCTTTCTACTAAACATTGTAGAGGTCCTGCTCTGCGAGTAAGACAGGACTCTGCGAGTAAGTCAGGACTCTGCGAGTAAGTCAGGACTTTGCAAGTAAGTCAGAAGTCTGTGAGTAAGTCAGGACTCTGCGAATAAGACAGGACTTTGCGAGTAAGTCAGAAGTCTGCGAGTAAGTCAGGACTCTGCGAACAAGCCAGGACTCTGCCAGTAAGTCAGGACTCTGCAAGTAAGTCAGGACTCTGCAAGTAAGTCAGGACTCTGCCAGTAAGCGAGGACTTTGCGTGTAAGTCAGGGCTCTGTGGGCAAGTCCGGACTCTGCGAGTAAGTATGGACTCTACCAGTAAGTCAGGACTCTCCCAGTAAGGCAGGACTCTGTGAGTAGGGTAGGACTCTGCCAGTTAGTCAGGACTCTGCGAGAGATGCTGTTTGCATCATTTCTTTAGATTATACGCGAAATTGACATTTCGTGATGCAGTTATATCGGTCCAATTATTCTTTTAGTTCTACTTTAGTGGCCACAAATTGTTCGAGAAAACGTTTGAGAAGATCCTTACGATCGAGGTACACTAACTTTGAAGTTCTTCCCGTCACTGCCCACTATAATGGCGCCTCACGGAGTCATGATTGTAAGCAAATATCTTTTTCACTCATTTTCATTTCGAAAAGTGGACAGGTGTGGGTGTAGTGTAGTGGGGAGCCTATTTTTAATCTTTCTAGTAATACGATTGTTGCCTATCTGGCCGTGGGGGACGTACCTCCCTGCGGTTTTGGTATATGCAGCAAAGAATGACTCAATATAGGATAGAAAAATTAACGAAGTATAATCCACAATTCCTATATACAAGTAAAATTATTATCTAAGAGTAAGTGTTCATGAAGGAAGTCCAATATCAATAGTTTAAATTCACTTTTCTTTTCTTGGTTGTTTGTTTTCACAATTCTTCAATTGGCAATTGTTCCACGGACTTTTTTCGATGACAGCGATAACTCTCGATAAACTGCTAACACGGTACGTCTTTCTTGATGTGGCACACGAGGCCGAAGGACGTCCTAATCCCACGTCCTAGAGGGTGACTCCTCAGGGATATACTGAACAATAACTGGGAGGTAGACGACGAGTCTTCTTCCTTCTACTGCTGTCTTTTGACTTCGAGCTTCTTTTTTTATAAGTTGGCTGGAATTCCTTATTAGGGACGATTCAGCGTTTCTACTAGCTGTTTCAGCAAGCGTCTTCTGTCACGGAAGGTATTCCCCTTGTTCATTGTAAGTTCTGTTGGCATCAAACTCGTTTCAGCACTGACACGATTAACCTGTCCACGTCCTATTTTACAAAGTGTTGCTTACAATTGATAACTGTATACATGACGTCATCATTAGCAAATTCGCGGCCGAAGAATTAAAATAGTCCTGAAGGGATTTTTGATTTACTAACTTGGAAGTTGAAACGGTTCTCAATGCTATTTTAATATTGTTTAGCAAAAGTAATAATTAACCAAAAAATTTTAGAGTGTGTCAATAATGCATTGAAAGATTTCCGCCAGTTTTTGTAATAATGGGTATTATTGTACTTGCCGTAGTAAATAAAAATACTATCAAAGAAAATATACAGCACTCAGAGATACACAAAAATAGTTTAATATTTTGTATGTTCAGGTATTTGGGTCTGTGGGTCTTGTCAAGATTCAGTGCATTACACATGTCGTAAAAAGTCATCCTGCCAACTCACTACATTGAGAAGATTCGCCTGTAGTAACTTTTTAAACTTTTGATCCACGTCTATTTCATTTACCAAAATGCGAAGTTGGTGAAGAATATTACCTTTCTTTACCCCTTTCTCATTCTTGCCAGCGGCTGGTTTAGGAAATGCATTAGCCTTCATATTCCTACGAATGTATGTACATCCAGGAGAAAAAGTAAACTTGAAGCATGGTGACGCCCAATGGATTGGTGCGTGGTGGATTGGGTTCGTTTTGGGAGCAGTTCTTGCTTTTCTCATTAGCATTGCCATAGCATCACTACCTCGACATATTGCTGTCTTGGAAGACTCCAAAAATCATAATGAGAAAGTAGAGGTAACTATGTTTTGAATATTTTTTGCCATACTAAGACGTTACATATATGAAGGCCACTACGTATAATGACGTATTTGTTGTAGAAAATTAAAAATCAAGGCTAAATTGTGAACGACGCCATATGAATAAGGTTGATCAACAACTTTTCATCTTCCTTCTAGCAGCCCCGGAGGTGATCTCAGATTCCTGCGGGTAGTTGCGATTGAGTTGACTCAAATTTGCAGTTGCAGAAGAGCCGCAGAATTCGAAAATGGGGGTAAAGGCATTTATGACGCCCCTAAATAACTATACGATTTTAAGCAACTCCCCTTGTTACCGGTAAAGATCATAGAAGCTATTATTTGACGACCGTTTTATGGGATCACTCAAAACAGCCTGTTTGCTCCCGCAGCTGTCATTCTAATGGTCGATTGGGGTTGGATAGTATGGTGGTTTAGCTGCAGGAGCCTAGCTTATAGGAAAAAGTAAAGCACAAATTAGGACCTAAAGTTTGGTCCACTTATGTAAGGCGGCCCAAAACTTTGGGAGGTTTAGAAGCTGGAGTGGTCTGCCAGCGGGATTTGACTGTATTTTCATCATCAATTGAGCACATGTAATACTCAACACACATATAAGCTTTACTGTCAAAAATCCTTGCTTTCACCTTGTTAAACATTCCCAAGATCATAAGGAAAATATCCGTTACGTGTAATTTTGTATGGCTATTGTTACTTGAGTAGTATCTCGGATTGGCCATGGATTGATGTACAGAGCAACATGGATACGTCTTGTTCAACTCGCCAGTATTCCGGAGCCAAGAGCATACGCCGTGAACAGGAACCAGGATGAAGGTCCAGATGACTGTCCTTTATGAAATAGCCTCCTAGGGACGAAAGGGTATATCTAGCCCAAGTTCTGTTCTAAGGTGTCCGTCCATTTCCATGTGATTGCTAAATACCAAGATATTGTTTTAAAAAATGGGGGGAAGCAGAGTGGGTGTAATTATCCAAAGGATGTTACCGTAAGAAAACCTAAGTTTACTAAGAGCAACGTAGCTTACTTCATTGAGGTTTTCTGTTTTTGAAATAGTGTTTCTTGTCAAAGTATTGTAGTACGTTCCGAGGTTCCTTTAATCGTCTATTGGTTAAATGTTGTTAATCCGGGCAATGAAATCCAGCCTACCTATGATCTAAGTGCGAGAATTTTTTTATCCTTTCCAGGGTGGAAGAAACACTGTTATGCTTCCTGCTCAAGATTTCTCGAAACACCTGAAAGAGGTCGTGTGGAAGTACAAATCATTCGTTTTCATCTCAATATGGGTGTCCCTGAATTTCTTTGTCGTCACTGGGGCAATTGCATTCTTTCCGAAGTTATCCTCGGTCCAATTCAGAATTCCTTCCAGTACGACAGGCATATATTTTGGAGTTCCTGTTGTTGTCATGGCAATGATAGGAAATGTATTAGGTAAAGATGTTTAATGTATTACTTCGTATATTTGATTATGTATTATAGATAAAGTGGCCATTTGACAGGGTACTTCCTGAGTTGCCATTCTGATATGTGGACGGGCACGGAACCGTCAAAGAAAGGATTCTTGGTGACGTACTTGAAGCTTGTGCGATTGACTTGTGTCTTTCGTCTCAGCTTATGTCTTATCTTTCCTTTCTTTACAGTGTGCTTCATCTGTTGACGGAAAGTAGTTTGACTGTATGTTAAAGGCATCGGAATCATGACCAACTAGTAGTGGGTTCAGGTCCGAGTAGGGTTACTGTACTATTGATAAGAGGATTCTATGTTTGAGTCCCGCAGCAACTAGTACGATGGTGTGTTCGTAGGAAAGACAACTTACCACTTTTTCCGCTGTCGTGCATAGCCAAGAATGATGTCCCTCTGTAGTGACTACCGATGATGACCTTTGCCAGTCAAGAACAAGGCAAGAACTCCACCTTCTTGATTAATACGACAGAAAAAATCACGTTTTGATACTTTTTCTGGACACTTGATACAGTACATCCTCGAATGTGTGGGACACCAGAACATAAAAGCTATTTTGGATCATTCTAAGAAAACCGTATGATCCAAAGTTATTGAGGACCTGTTTCGTCCATATTCTATCCATTTTCGATATAACATGAATTTTCTACTTTAAAATAATTGAAATCCCGCACCTGAAAATGATAAATTGATTTGCTTTTATGAAGCTTTCTTCACATAAACTTTCAGTATGTTACTAAATACCGTTGACGTAACAAAACGTTGGTTGTTCTATTGCCTTCTTGCGATCTGACGCTTCTTCGCTGCAAATTCTCTCCGAGCATCTTTGGAGACATTGTTTGCGTGGCCCTGCAGTTTGTGGATTAAAGATTTACTGTCTCGCTGCCAAGGTTGGTATTTAATTTTGCTCGGATAAACGAGGTGCAGTGTCACGGGGTTACTTCCTTAACACTACATTTCCTACTGTACTGCATTGCATCGTTAGCATATTACGTCTGTTTACATCATGACAGGCAGTTTGAATGATCGAGGCTCATTTAATTGAGGAAGCATTGTATAAAACTACGATTTATACAGTCAAAGTTTTCGTTTGTATCTGTTTGTTGCTTTCTGCATTCTTTTCCTTACGAATTTATAAATCGATTTCACATTCTTCCACCAGAATCTGTTCATATAATGGAACCATGGAACTATACTTTAACAAAGCTTAAAGATAACAGTAAAACAGAGTAATCAATGCGCATTCAAAAAAAACCCTAGTATTTTGACACATCATCTAACGTAATCTACAGTACTGTTGTAAACAGTAACCAGGCTTAAGATCTTCAGTGAAACTTACTTACGCTTGTAAAGTTTCGTCAAGGGCATTTTTACACCCTTAGCGCAATAAGTGACTTGTTACAGAAGTGTTTTGAAACGTCGTGTTAAGAAGAGGAAAAACACAAATATCATACAAGCTACACTGCAGAAATTGTAAACGCACATATACATAAAGGGAAGGCAGGGAGGTGGCAATTTATGTTGATAGCCGTTGCCAGTCAATAACTTCTCCATTTCCAGACAATAACTATGATACCTGGAGCTAGATTATCGAGGCAGAATGCAGCTTTCTTTGTAAGGAAAAGAAATAAATCTATCAAAACTAGTAAATAGTAAGATAAGTGAATGCTTACAGGAATTACTGATGCTAAAAGCTTTTCTGGTGCGTTTTATTTTAATGTCAAAGAAGGTTAACTTCTAATAGATCTCCATTTCACATGCTAAGACTTTTTGAGAATGCTTGGGACTGCATAATGATGGAAGGGTCGGTAGTATTAGTCCAAATGAAAAAAAAGGAAGCAATATTTTAAATGAATTGTCCATAGTACAGAGTGTTGATAGCCTTAGAAGATTCATTCAATCGTTAACTAGTAAGTCAAATACGTTTTAATACACAATCACCAACGTTCAAATACACCTCAGCAACCAAAGCGATTTAAAATAAAACAAAACATAAACCGAATAGTAGCATTTTCTTGATTTTAAGATATAAAATTCAAAGAAAACGAATATATGACGTTTAATATTATATATTTCGACAGCTACACATCGTGTCTTTCTCAACAAGTGATCACAAAAAGCAATGACTATCATTTATAAACGAAATGCGTTACTATGGGAACGAATGTTTAAAGACTGACAAAAGAAACAAATATCATGAAAATAATTGCAATTCCTTTGAGGCCTTCAAACCTTTGTTTATTGTTGAAGAAAATCATTTAATGTAAAAAGCTTCTAAAAAGCAAGTGAAGTCTTGACTGTTAGCATTAAAATTAACTGAAATACCCATAATATCCATAAACCAGTGTATACTGACTCTATGTGTTATTTGCACTAATGATATATGTACATATGTATACATATACATAAGTCAAGTTACTTCCAGGGGCAGGTCATCTTAGGACCCTTTATGGATGTTACTCTCCTGGCCCATTATTAAGTGTCTTTTTTGTTCTTTTTACCTCTCCTTTACTACTTTGCTGATAGATAGGTTACTAGATACAGTGTGGTTTGATGAAGCTGGGGCGAATCTAGCCTAAAATCTGACAGTGGCTTGGAAGTGGGTGAATGACTGAGCATGAGTTTGGCCCTTGCCCATTTAGAGGAAAAGTTGAGAGAAAGGTAGTTTAATCCACAGGTGTATTGGTCAGCCTTAGTTTCCTCTTGTATAACAGAAGATAATGAGGTTGAGCATCCTAATACATCATGATAATGCAATACACACTCCTCATGGCCACAGCCTTTCACTGTGTAACAGTGTAGTGTATGAAAACCCCAAACTGCATGTTATGATATCTGATCCCATCATAGTTTAGTGACATTTCTAGCCTCGTTTGCAGTTGATATAGATTTTTTGAATAGCCTCGTTATGTACACTCTCTCTCTTGTGTTCGTGATTCAAAGTGTAAACATCAAGTCAAAATTCTTCGTTCTCTGTCTTGTAAATACTACAAATAAAGCGCTGCACAGAGCATAACATGGTGTCAGAAGTGGGATTTCATGTGCTCTTACAATTAACTTGTCAGCATTAAAAAGAGGACCTTTGAGTCGTGCATGCTCAAGAACTGCTTGTAGAGCTTGGTCGTGATCTAGCCATCTTCAGAGAAACCAATGATGACAAGATCATCGGCAATACCAAGAACATTTGGGATATCACCAAAGGTTGAGTCTGTGGCTTGCTGGAATTCATCCTGACCACAGGAAATTCCCATTGGTATTCGATTAAAGTGGAATCTGCCGAAGGGTGTATTGAATGTACTCAGGTCAGCACTGTCATTGTCAAGTTTCAAGTTCCAGTATCCTGACACTGTATCGAGGATACTGAACCACTTTGCTCCATGAAGTCTGCTTAGGACATTCTCAAGTGTTGGAGTGATGTA
>JAAAKL020018426.1:0-10244 GCA_010016065.2 Carybdea cf. marsupialis auct. non (Linnaeus, 1758)
CCCGATGACTAACGGGAAGGGCCGAGTTGCTGGCTCTGAGAGTGTGGGCCGTGGGATCCATTCATTTTCCAAAGGCTTTTTTGTTTCGTTTTTTGGCCTCAAAAAATGAAAGCCCTCAGCAGAGAACTCACATGAATTATGGGAGTAAAACGAACAATGCCTTTAGGCCAGGCGGGCCCTTCATTTTTGGTTTGATCCAAAAACGAAGCAAAAAGATCAAGACTTTGAATCTGTTTCCTAAAAATTCAGTTGACTCACCCCGTAAATCCAAACTCGTACCTCCTTCGTCGGCACTCGGACATGGATTTACATCTCAATTATCAATTGGCTGAATTTTTTATACGAAAACAGATTCCATGTCAGGTCTTTGGGTAGGTTAATACCCAAATCGCTTCAATTTCAAATCCATCTTCCTCCAATCCTTCTCTACCTTCACATGTGTTTCTAGGAATACCTTTTTACCTAAAAACTCCTCAAGATCTTTTCTGGCCTCTATACCAACTTTCTTGAGCGACGCACCCCTTTTTCCAATGATGATCCCCTTCTGACTGTCACGTTCTACATAGATAATGGCCCTAATTCGTACAATGTCCTCTTCTTCTTTGAAAGAATCTATTTTAACTTCATCCGTTCATTCCTAGGGCAAAGAAAAATACTTAGCGGCTCGTTATTCGCCTAAGCCACCAACGCTATTTTGGTATAACGCACGAGTTACGAGAACACATTGCTACCATGTAAATCCGTTACCTTTATGTGTAACACTGCGTTCACATTCACATTACGTTAATGCGTACCCCTTTCGTTCACATTCACATCTCTTACATACAACAAAAATACAATAGAATCATAGGGAGCCGTTATCACGTGAGCCATGATCACAAATAAGGCGAGTTACTTTTCTAACAATGACATTTGACGAGTTCCAAACCCAGACTGCTATACAGATCCCTAATAGTCAACTGCAAAGAACAAATGCTAGATACCATTTTTTCAAAAGACAAAATGGGGACATAGTATTGATCACGCCTTGGTCACTGTTACTTGTCACTGAATTAGAGGACTGTATATTCATAACATCAGCAGTAACCACTCTATTTTTACTTTTTACATCATCTAAACAACTCCTTCGATTCATCTGAGTGACTTACCCCGACTAACAGATCAAGATACAGGCAATCACACTGCCGTGATGAGAATCATACAACTCACATGAGGTAGGGACAACGTTGTGTTGCAATAGCGCAACTCCCTAATTAAGTCTAAAAAATAATCAAATTCTTTCAAAAAATAATTATTTCTCATTATCTGCAATTAAGCAATGCCCCAATTAAGTCAAAAAATAGATTAAATTAAGTATTTCACAAAATGAATTCTTTCTAATTATCTGCAGACCCTGGTCACGCTATGCGCGAGGGGGATTCACGACACGCATGATTAATCAGGTGTCTGATGGCCCTGCGTGTGTGATGTCGACGACTTTGCCAACCACTTACATTTCAGGTAACGAGAGATGACCATCTGTTGAACTGTTCCCCGAAGAAGGAGCGGTTGCATAATTGTGACTCTAATTTTGATTTGAATGTGATTTTCCACAGAGTTTGCTTCATACTTATGATGTTTTAATATGAGACTTCTGTCTTGTGCTACTTAAACACAGTACGTGTTTGTCAAGTGAATATTAAACATTCAATAAGAATTTCGTAGCTGAAACCGTAAAGCTTTCAAAGACTGGAAATCAGTCAGTTAAGCATCTGTCGTACAGCATTACGCCAAGACTTCATGTCATCGTTGACAGACAGGAACTTTGGCTACTGCAACCCACCAAGATCAAATCCAGGCAATGCACAGACTAGGGGGGGGGGGGGCATACACGATTCCTATTCAGTAACAATAGATAGTAATTTTCCACTAGATAAAGTACATTCTTTTAAATAGAACAACATCACATGTTTTAAGTAAAATACCTGCTCCTTACCCACAAAGATAAACCTGGATTACTTGTGGAATAAAACAAACTAGTCCTTAATACGGCCTCGAAAATTAGTTGTGATGCATTAGAAGGCGCAGGGTGGAGACGGCAAATCATTAATGAGATATTTCATATTGTTTAATAACGGTCGTCCTAGGTACAACACTTGAAATCGAAGCAACACCTTGCATTATCTACTCTGCAAGTTTGTTATGCCAATACTGTGTCGGTGAATTTTTAATAGTTATTACAGTTGTAGTTTTATGTAACCGGAAAGCTTCCAGCATTTTGCTTCTCATTAGTTTCCACTTTCTACGGACCATCCAAGTCAGCTGTTTAAAGTTTTATTGTTATCTTTACAACAGACGATGAAAAGTAACATTGTCTTTCCGTCGTGGTTTAAACACGCGAGGAATAAAATAAAGACTATTTTTACTTTTGGTGCTACTAAAAGGAAATTACCTCAGAACAGTTAGTTATAAAAAGTGTGAAGTGCAGGACCCGAACAGCTATCATGGATGGTTATCAGTCTGACTCCTGAACATTGTAGCATGTGGGAGAAGGCATGAAAACATTGAATTTTATGACGTTATCATTAAATGGCTATACGATTTCTTAAAATATTATGATTAAAATCGAGAAAAAGTCACGTAGGTTAATAAAGATTGTCTTGTGAGATTCATGAGATATTAAAAATAATTAAGAGCTGCAGGATTTCCACGCATTAAGACATTTACTGTACAATTTCTTTGTTATGCCAATCGCCTTGTCGGGGACACACCAACTGGGAATGGAGTGTCGCCTACAATTTGCTTTCTCGAGCTCTACTTATTTTTATTCAATACAAAAAAAGTTTGTTTTTTGAAGCAACAATCTAGCATGTTCATCTCTTATAAAACCATGGTACCTAGAGGCATCCAACTGGCTAGTAAGTAACTAGGTAGGTACCCCTACTCCACCTGAGGTTCTTGCCCTTGATACACTACTATTTTCTGGTACCCTCCTACGTCAGTCAGTAAAACTTTTCACTGACACAGACTACTACAGTTACGGAATACTACGGTTTTCATCGACTCCCTACCAAAAAATACCCCAACAAACAACAAAAACAACAACAACACACAAACAACACACACAACAAACAACAACGAAACAACTCGTGCTAGAATTTGTTTTATTTGTGTGGTGAAGCTCACTGAGCAACCCATTGAAAATCAACAATTCTCTTCGTGCAAACAGATTCTGACTACCTCTTCGTAGGGTTATGTCCACGTCTACTTTTCTTTCAGAGCTCAGAAAATTATTTGCTCGCTGCTCGGAGATAGGAACATCAACTCTCCTCCGCTGGAATGTTTACAACCATTGCATTCAGAGCTCAACCACCAAAAAATAATCTGTTGAATAGTTTTTCGTTTGCAAAGGTCGATTCTTCAAATTGTTTAGGTACAGAGACTCGATCCTCAAAAAGTCGACAATGGTTTGAATATTCTAGAAATTAAAACGACTGAGCTGGATACAGTTCCAGATCCAAGTATTTGTCGACTGGTGTTGAACAACACCCATTTTGCAAGTAGAAGTGTAAGGGTAAGCTTGTGGGGGTAGGAAATTCAACCATATTATAGGAAAAATGGACCAATCGATTACAAATTAGATCTGTTGAAAGCCTGTTGTAACACCTGTATCACTGTCCAATTAGCAGAGCAGATTTATGTTGTTCCAATACCGACTCCACTATTGTGCCGCTAGGTATTAAGAGCTCCTGGGAAAAGAAGGGCACCGTCATATATTACCTGATGATCGTTATATTAACATTTGAAAAAGCAGAAAAGGATGCTGAAGTAACCATTGCCCGCAATGTACATGAGCCGTGTATCCAACATAATTATACTTCCCCATGTTCGAGTCTAATTGTTTTATATCAGAAAAATATTCAAGATGCCCTCCTTGAAACACAAACTGATACAAAAATTCATGAAATGCCCGTTTCGCATATCAGTCGGCTTAAAGATAGCCGACAAGTACCTGAAAATCAAGTCCCGTAATCGTTTTCTAGATAAATAAAGGTTATAAAGTAAAAATTTAAAGCAACGGTGAGCCGCGAGAATTCAAGGCCCTCGGTGATCTCTGTTCTCGTCATGATTACAGCTATAAAATAATTTGTAGGTGTGCAATGAAGCGGCCTAAGAACCACTTTGTCTTGTTATTTGATGCTGGATCCCTAACTTAGATCCTATCCTTAATGAGTCTTGACCAGAGAGTTTTCAAGATCCAAACACTTCTAGTTTAACACATGTTTTGTCTAATAGCCCACAACGTATTTCTAAAATATCATACTGATATTCAAAGTGATACGAATTTTAAAATAAGATTTGCAAGTGTAAAAACCACCCATCCAATTAAACTTTCTACTAGAACAATTTACTAACCCTAGTTCCCATTTTCAACCAATTTAATAGGTAAAAAAAATCGATAATTCTTCATCCTCTAATTTTAGCTCTTCGTTTAGTTAATTTTTGAAAAAGAGTTCAACTTTGTTTGATATTACCCCTCCTTGTGGAAATTGTACTTCCTCTCCGTTTTCCATTGAAGGCAATTAAATGCAAAATACGCATTTCCTTTCTTTTAGACAAAAAGATAGTAAGGGTCATGTCTCACCCCTTTTCGTGAATGTTAAGAACTTTAATCGGAAACTTTAACACATTTTAGACTTAATCCTTCAAATTGTAGTGGTACATTTAAAACCTTCAGATGTTAATCCCTTACATGTCAACAATTACATCTGAAACTATCCGATTTAAACTGTCAGGGTTAAGTAGTTTGAGACGCTAAACATCAGAATTGAACCACCAGATGATGTAATCTCCAGATGTGAACCATATGGTGATTCATGCTTAAAAGAGGCCTCCCTGGCGACATTTTTCTGCCATTCGTTAATTATTCTGTAAGACTATTTGCGGTAGTAAGTTAGTCTTCTTTATTTAAACTGATAGCGCGAGGGAAATTTTCTCTACACCATTCTCCCAAATCGTTATTGATACAATCTTAAGAACATGGATGATATTCAACCAATGTATTTGAAACCTATAACACCTTAATAGGGGTAGATCCTTTACTGACGTAATCCTTGCATGCGGATAGTAAAACAACGTGAAATACCAATATGGTTAACCCTTGCTGTAATGAGATTGCGAAGGAGGAGGGGCTTTAATCATTTACATAAATAAGAAGATACTTACCCACACCCTAGAGATAAAACATTCTTTGGCACTCAGGACTGTTTCATACACTCTAAATGATGATCTCTAAATCCGTTTACTCCAAAGTGAAGACACCTTTACAACTCTTGCTGCCAGGGGAACGTAGCATTGGAAAGATGCATGTATCATTTGTTACAGAAAGAGAATTTATGGGCGCATTTTGTGCAAAAGGTTTTCATCCTTGTCGACAGTCGACAACTTGCAACCCATTAGAATCAAATTTGTCATTTATTGGCATCTTTATAACAACCTTCTACCCGTTTTAGAATGTAGGAGGACTTTTATTCCTCTCGTTCGCACCTACACCTAAGTTGTTGTCATCTTTACCCTCACTATCAAAATCATCATCGCAATTGTAACTGTATGGGTACATTCCTTTTATAAATAGCAACCTCTCTTCGTTGCCTCCTACTATTGTATTTCTTGATTGTCGTGGACATAAAATTGAATGGCGTCCTAGCGTCCATCTTCTCATTTGATACAACTTTCCTAGAATCTGCAGAACTGTCTACAACATTTTGACTCAGCTTACTTTGAAAAGGAGCACCTTGCACTAAACGCCCGCATTGACGCTTAATAGATATTGTCTTGCGTTTTACTGAAACAATTGTACAACTGAGTAATCAAGCAGTCAAAAGAACACCAATCTAGTAGTCAGAATTCTGATTGGCTACTTTTAAAACACAGTTGGGTATAAGTTTCATTGATTTCTTCTCAATCCAATTATGACGACTTTGTACTAAAATACTAGTACTAAAATTAAATGCAGTCGTTATTTCGTGCAGATTCGCATATCGCAGGATAATGAAGGAATAGGGAATATAATAAATATATTTCTATGAATACTATAGTCAATTTGGCGATGTCTTTCTCTCCTCACCCATTCACATTGTTCCATTGTTTTTTTATTCGGCTCTTTAGTAGTATAGTAGAGAAAGATAAAAGGATGTCACTAACGTAATTCTGAAACAAATGGATATCTGTTGTACCATTTAGATTCTTTCATTTAATTATTCTAGGAAAATGGCTTCGATGACAATCGGCAGTGAATACGCGAGTTCCTATAACAAAATGCCTTTATTAATTTCTAGCAATTGTTTAAACTTATATATCGTAAATTCTGTATGTTTTAGCTATTGCCTATAAGAAGAGTATTTTGGTATTATCCAGTTCCCTACCCAACAAGATTGGTCCGGGTCAGAGGTCAAGATAGGGATTAGGGCTGGGTTAGGAATCGGATTAGTGTTAGAGTTAGGGCTAAGATTAGGTTTAATGTCGGGGCAGGAAGGACAGATCTAGTAAAACATTCATTATTTGCCAGAATAAGCATCGTTGCTGCTACCTGCAGTGTTAAACCTACTGACCTCCATGAGGAATGTTTTAGGTCCATTAGAACTTATACACTGATTATATCAGATCAAAAAAACCATAATTATTTTGTCCAGTATGAAAAAAGTGCAGCATACTAGAGAACAACAAAGAGATCAAAGACAAAAAAAGTTTTTTTCATCCAATATATATATATATATATATATGTATATATATGTATTGTACTCTACGTCCCTTGTGAAGCAGTTTTAAACAGTCTTGCATACAGAACAGATACATAGACTACTCCGACCTTTTCTTTTGTTATACAATATTTTCCCCTTTTTGTCAACAGGCCGCTTGCAATGCATTCTGGATTCTAAATCGACTCTTTGCTGTTGCAGAAATTACTTGGATGCTGAACGAAGGAATTTACTTGATGAAAATATTGCTGTTTGTTTTCAGCGAACGGACATTTGTTAAGGGATTCGTTTTATTCGGATGGGGTAAGTGAAGTTATGTTATAAATTATGTTTTTAATCGGATATCAGTGAACTGTTCGTCTTGTAAACAAAAAAAGCAAACAGTGTTATGTTAAGACATAACGAGTGGCCTAGACATAAAATTTCAGTCTCGAGAGAAAAAGAACCATAATTTATTTTTTCATTATTAAAGTTGGAAAGGGAAATCACTACTGCCATTTATCTTCACAAACTGCTAACAATTCTTCACAGAAAAATCGTTACATTTCTTATATTTGTTCTTTGCCATCTGACAAGAATAGAGCCTGTTAAGTGATATGCCAGTAAAATGAATCTTGTATCTTTTTACTATATAATGACAAAGAATCCGGCCGAATTTGGCTCGTCTTTCTCTAGTAATTGCTCGGCTCTGGAGAGCTTCTGAGAGAACATGTTACTAGTGTTTGCTGGTATTTTGCCATTTCTTTGGCGTTGCTAGGTGATAGCAATAAACGGGATTTGGCAATACGGGAGGAGGGGATTAGTAGAAAAAGAGCTATTTTGTTGTATAAAGATTTTAGTCAAAAATAACAAAGTTGGAAACAAAAATATGCTATAAATACGTACCTGAAATGTTCACGTTTTTTGGTACGTTTTTAAGCCTGACTGTTTTAAGTCCTTTCTCGTTGATGGCACTTTGTAGCTATCAGTTGGCTTTATACAGGTTGATAGTGCCGACAGTAGTACTTACATGGTCAAGTCACACGGATGTTCATGGCCAGGGGCGGATAATTGAGAGCTTATGATATGACTAGAAAAAGTGAACTATGTTATCACGGGGTCACATAGCTTAGTTTGTCGAGCAGCACACCGGGATTGGTGGTAACATTAACCATTTTTCTCTACTACCTCTTCAAACGTGAAAATCCCATAATTACAGTTCTCTCAAAGGAAAGTGAAATTACATTCATAGCCTGAACCACAAACAACGTAATACCACATGCACAATCTCAAATCTAAAACTATTTGACCACTCGTAAGAAAACCCAATTGATCCCTAATATCGTTGTTTCATTCAAACATAGACGATGCGGTGTATTCCTGATACATTATTCTGTATACACGCAAGGGCGTGGCAAAATAATTTTCAATGACAGGCAGAACTTCCTTGGTACACAACTATCTAGTAAAGAAATATAAAGGTAAAAAGTTTGATTGTGGTAGATGAACTGTAAGGAAACAGCCGTTTGGGGAGGGGGAGAGAAAAAATGCCACAGAAAAGTTTAAATTAGCTATCTGTCAGAGGAGGAAGTAATCCCGTTCAAAGAAGAGCCAGACTGTCTTTGGGAGTCGGTCGTCTCCTATAATTCCCAATAATAATGCGCCTTTAAATTACCCTTTGAAGGTTTTTCTAGACCTGTTTAAGTCTCTTAAAGATTGCTCTCGAATATCAACCGCCAAGTTTAGGTGAAATCATTGCCTTCTTTTAACATAACAACTGTACATGCTTCTAGTATTTTCCATTTACCTTAATTGACCCCTCCGAAAGTATTGATCAGATAAGTTTACACTGACTTTATCATTGCGTTCTGACTTAACTCTTTACCATACGATATGATCAGTGAATTTTCATTCGATAAAACAGTGTGCTCGCAAGCTGTTCTATATCCTCATTTTTAAGTTTCTAAACTGATTGAAAAGCTTGTGTACGATTTTATTATCCCTTTTTAAACAGGTTTTCCAGCTGTTTTGACTCTGTGCATTTGGTTGCCTGTGATGATCTCAAAATATGGAAACATAACGACACAGTACGTGCTTTCATTCTTTACTACGTTGTATGAATTAGAACATTCCTTTTGTTTGAGTCACTTGCATTTGTATTTAAATTTTACATTGAAGCCCAAGGACGAGCTGGCGTATTCTACGCGTTGGATCGGCCATTTATAGCAAAGTTAAAGAAGTGTTGAGTTTCCGCCAAAGGAAATAATTTGTATTGATGTCAGCTTCTTTTTTGTGCATCTCAGAACCTTAACGTTGATGACGTCATCATGCTCGCACTACGAACTCCTATATTTATGCTTGTGCTCCTTTTGTTTATAACAAAATCTGTAGTAGCGAAAAACAAATCATTCGGTGAGTTGACTTGTAACAGCATTAGATGATCCGTTTTAACTTACTATTCTAACAAGAACGCTTAGCGACACCATTTTGTTTTTTGAGTTCTTTGGTTAAAGTTTGGTAGAAGATTATTAGGTTTGATTGTACCGTAAATTATCAACTGATTAAAAAGACGTAGTACTGAAATGGAATAAGATAGGTTTGTTTTATTTTCTTTATTTAGATGCTGGATTGTGGAAGCTCACAGCAATTGGATGCTGATCATTTACGTTCCAATGACGGCAATGCTTGTAGTAAGTAATTTGACTGGAAAGTAAGTTATGTGCTATTTGAGTTAATACTTGCGATCGAACTGAAGCTGCCTTTATCTTTTTGATATGCTGGCATAGCATTTTCTTCTCCTACGGTTATGTTCAAACGCTGTATTCTTATTGGAGGATGTAGCATGATCATGCTTTGTTCACGATGTGGACACGTGGCAATTTGCACTATTAGGGTTTTGAGTAAAGTGCAACTTGAAAGTTATACTCTGTAGCACTCTATCCTCGTTACCGTCTGCTATGCCATCGTGTCGTTGGGCCTTGCTGCGGTTATCCCAGATACAACACCTATCTATTAAACTATGTTTCAGGTCAGTGGAAGCTCGGCCTAAGCCAGTAAGTAAGTATGCGTGGTTGGTGGCCAAAGTATGGGGAGTAGTAAAGTCTCTTTGGAGAAGAATTGAAGCCCGCAATGTGCTTTAGTGGCCATAATACTTCCCTGCAGCCTTCATTTTTGGGAGCTCGAAGGGGAGGTTGGGCTTTTTTTTTTTTGCAAGAGTAACTAGTAACGTATACCTAGCAGGAATACGACAGTAACTGGAATTTCGTATTTCATGTTTGTAACCGTTCTTCAAACTACAAAATTTAATTTCGCAAAACTCCTCGGTTAGTGTTATATTCGGAGTATTGATATTATAGTTAGATTGTTAATTGAATCCACATTTCCAAACCCTGCCGCCAGGGCGCCCATGTCATGTTGGGCGTGGCAAATGCCATCTGCCAACCCTTTCCACGCAAGAGTAACTAGTAACGTATACCTAGCAGGAATACGACAGTAACTGGAATTTCGTATTTCATGTTTGTAACCGTT
>JAAAKL020018427.1:0-10244 GCA_010016065.2 Carybdea cf. marsupialis auct. non (Linnaeus, 1758)
TGGCATCTGTGCATTTCGTAACAATTGATTGAACATTGTTAAACACTAATATTTTGAAGCTACAAGAAGAACACAACACAAAACAAACAGATTTTTCTCCCATCGGTTTTTTAGCCTGATAATAGAATTAATGAGTACACAAAGTACGCAAATTGTTTAGAAGGAAGTTTATTTGCGACTAACGTGCAACAATATATAGTTTCCATTGACATAGGTAAGATGACAGAAGTTATACTAAAATTTCTTCTGACAATTTTCGGTAAATTAGGTAACATGGACCCAGTTTTACTCGTACTTTATTTTTTTCAGTCAAAATATTTATATTGCGTTGGTTATTGCTTCATGATTGATATCTTAATTACCAATGGACGAGAGCAAAAAGAAAATTGTACCTCGAAACATTGGATCCCCGGTGTTGTTGACTTTTTCAAAGTTTCAAATGCAGATCCTGGTAAAATGTCTGTGTAGCCCACGAAACATTTACCAAATCAAATGAAGTTTAATTCAAATTTCAAACCCTATTTTAAGCCCTCTAGTAGAAAATCCTTGTATTTGCTGCTGATTTATTGGTAATGAAGCTAATTCCTACAAATATTTGTCCCCTTTCATGCACAGAAATTCAGAAGGAAGAGACGGATGTGCTCTGATTTGTGCTCTGAATTCAGGAAAATACAAGGTAGAAGGGCCAGGTACAAGCTTGCTATTCTCCAACTTGTGAATGTGATTTAGATCCCAGGGGCGATGGATCATCTCCTTCAGCGGTGTTTTAATGGGCTCCCATGCGGTGATAACAATTTCAGCACTGTCCAAAAGGGGGTCCCTCCCAGCTAGGTACATTGGCAGCGCGTGACAAGATACGAAAGAAAACAATTCAAATACGATTTTTCAAGTAGCAATCAGTAATATCTTCTAAACATCTTCACAGCTGTATTTCTGTCACCTTTCTGTCTCTGTTGATCTAAATAATCGTTTCTGCAGTAATTCCCTATGCCTTTTCCTTGAAGAAGAAAGAATTTGTAATTAAGCAAAGTACTATCTATAAAATAAGATTATCGGAAATTTAAGGTTGGACTAAAAGATACTGGAAATAAAAGAGTGGGGTTTGTAAGATGATAGGCGATTGTGTTAAGTGAGGAATAGTGACTCCAAATGCGTCCATCTTCTGTTAAATGTGCAATTTATGCAAACACTGACAGTTGTCGGCACGCAGAACTTCTTTTAATTAGGTAATTGTAAATGGTATTTGGTATCCCTACTGGAATTTTAAAGCACAAACTTTCGAAAGGAGGCGTTGAACAGAATTTTCCATATCAGAATATAATTTAAGGGTCAGTGGATTTCCCCCTCTGAATTAATATCAGACTCGACTTAGACAGGGCAAATAATCTGGGATCAAAGCCTATAAGAGTCCTAGAACTTTTGAGAAAAGACCAAACGAAAACCTAAAAGGGACAACAATTTTTTTCATGATAAATTGAGGCATTGTACATTTTTGTGATCTGCAATAATATCTTCCAAGCAATGAGACCGAAATGAATAGTCCTGAATTAAGATCACTCATCTCACTACACTACTGAAATGCTATGATGTTGCCATCTAACACTTTACATTGAAAATGAATTGGTAATATAGGGAGTAAAGTATTGAATCATTTAATCATGAGTTCTATCGATTTTAGGTAGAAATTCTACCCTTAATTATAGTGTTCTCTTCCTCGGTTAAGAATAAGACTGTGGTGAGGAGATATAATAGTTGGCATCTTCTTTTTGAGAGGTGTATCGCTATCCTTCTTTAATACATTCACCTATCTTTTGTTCAGTTATGATTTACCCATGTTCAAGACTACTCTGCAGGAACGTGATCCTCATAAATTATCAAGCTCCTAAAATAAATATCTTAAGAATAAGATAGAATGTTATTTTTCTAAAACTATGTAAACATAAAACATTTATTAAGTCAAGTCGATCAGGGACATTTCAAAATCCGTCAGACGTAGTTCCGTTGTTAAAACGATTTCCAAATAGTTTCTTTTGGGGGGAGGGGGGAGGATGAGGCTAAAGAATGTTACCATGAGTACGAGGTAACGCGACTTTTCCGATAAGCACAATATCAGGGGCTTTGTCCAGCTTCTATCGGCTTGCAGGCTTAGATGATGGAGCCAATCAGATAATGGGACCCAATTGTGGAGAAGGTAAAAGCGTCAGGTATGTTTAGACGTATTTTATGTTCTAGCAGCAGAATGCCTTAGTTACCACATCTACACTAGATATTCTGCATTATACAATGGATTATGCAAGTATGCACCACATTCGATGGTATATGGTCAATGTTAAAGATAGCGGAACCAGGATGGTCAACGTTTAATGTTGATTTGTAGTTTTTCGATGTTCAGTAGCTAGGAGGCTCATTCCATTCTTGTATCATCAATAGAAATCATCTCTGTTGCATGTAAGACGAGAATGTTAGGATGCATAGAAGAATCTGTATGTTTGAAGTCCGTTTTCCGATAAAACACTTTGCAAATTGATAAATATTGCTTGAATTTGACCCATCGAGGGAAGATGAGTATGTTTACTCCAAGATGGACACCATACATTTTCTTATTTTAAGAGGTATTACATTACATAGACGTGAAGGTGTTAGTTTGCAAGTCCCACAAAGATACTTCGTCACTTTCCAAATTAAAGGACTACTTATACGAGTAACTTCAAAGTTTGTTGATTGCTGATCTGCAACTGCATTTTTGCATCCCGTAGATAAACTTCATGCTAGTTTTTAATCCTTTCCATGCATTTGTGTGCATTGCTCACTTTGAAAAGATGTACATTCATCAATAGGAAATACGCCGAAGTTACAAGCAAATAAGGGTATTAGAAGTAAATAATGTGGAAGATTATTATAATTTACAGGCTATTCAGATCATAGGAATAAAGAGAAAAACATGCTTTAAGGAGAGAAAATGGTTGATTCCAGAATAGAATACTGCACTTCATCAATTGAGCAACGAAACACAAATGTGATATAATAATCGAAGTTATTTTCTGACGTCTTCAGGAACATTTTTCCCTTAATATCATATCTTTCGGTTTTATTTTAAGTCACTAATGTTGTTATGTATTCCATAGACTGTCATCTTTCAGCTTATAAGAAGTCTATGTAATTTTGTATCAAATCTATGACTTGTTATTGCATCTATAATATGGAAGAGGAAATGTGTAGACAACACGGTAGCGACAAGAATACATAGGTTCAACATTTGACAGTAAATGCTTTAAAAAGTTTGGGGTATTTTAACACCATTTAAACATCGTCCTTGTATATTTTCCTGTTTCTTGTCAGAAGGTCCCTTTAGCTTTTTCTGCTTCGTTGTCTCTAACTACTACTAAATAATAGCTTTCACTTTTCTATAAACTACAAAGTTCATTAAGAGCAGTTAATCCAAACACGTTTTTAATTAGCCTGAACTTACTGCTCCGGGATTTGATTTTGTTCAGAAATTCAAAAATTTCTCAAGGAATCTATATGTATCTATAATTGGTCTTCATCGTTCCAAGCTTACTATTTTTGTTATTTTTCTTCCACAATCTTTATCGTTGTTGTAACTACTGCTTTTTGCTTTATTTTTTTAAACCTCATTTTTATAAGATATTTTTCTGGGTCAGGAACATTGTTTATCTAATGACGACGTCCAATGTAAAGGCAAAGATGCTAAAGGCAATTTATTTTTCCAGACCTGATACAAAAACACGATCTTATGTACAATTGTCATCTCTGCTCAGGGTCCTTTGCTAATGTGCCTATCTAATCCCCTTTAAGACTACAAAAAGCATAAAAATGAACAATCTAACAGAACGAGGATCTCCTCCAAACATTCCCTACCCTAAGCAACGTAACATCATTATGTCCTCTTTTAAAATTATGAAAATACAATAGGATAGATTGTTTCTATCTCTTCTTTTTATTCCCATTAGTCTCACATACAAAGGTTTAGGGATATTCTCTCAGTCGAGTCTACCTCGCCTATTCCATTTCTCACTACTGGATGCTGTGTGTTGCACCTGTCTGCTTAATCTTGTAATGCAATCGTATGACCTCCGCCTTTTCCTTCACTCTAAGAAAATGGAACATCCAGGGCAAGTGTTGGACGGAATTTAGGTGTACTGGGACTGCAATCGAATGTTTAGACAGTGTTTCTTCTCCAAAAAGTAGGATTTTATTTCTTAGATTTTTCTCTTAAAAGCTGCCTAAAGCATTTGCTGTCTTGTTTATGCCCCATATAGCACAAAGCAGAATTTCAGTGATATGGATAGCTCATTCTTCCAGGATTCATGGCAGGATTTTTTAGTGTCCTATATCTAACAGACGTCATATGAAAATGGGTGTGGCTTGTTCTTATTAGCAGCTTAATGACAACAGGGTTTCAACGGAAGTCTTGAATTTTTGAAAAGCGATATGTGTAAGCTGGCCTAATATAATGGCAGGAGGCTATTATGTTTTAAGGAAACATTTTTAATTGTTTGTGTATAGTGATCCAGAAATGGCAAAAAGGGAACTCTGATGTCCCATGAGGACTTGAACAAAATCTGGGACATCTTCTGTTCTTCTTTACTAATTAACGATATAAAGTTCTCGACCTCTCGACAAACAAAAGAAATTGAAATAGATGGATGTCAATATATGTTACTAGTCTGCCTCATCATGTAAAGCTGTTCAAATCAACTAAAAGCAATCGTTGATGTCACTGACTTCTTTGTCTCAACATTCCCATCATGTTTATTCTTAAAAGAGAAACAGCGTCCTTATACAACGTTGCTAAGTCTCACACCTTTCCTTGTGTCTTATGACTCGTCTGAAAGTAGCTGGACGTCTGTGCTACTCATTGTTTAACGTATTTGGAGCCTTTTCAAGCCCTTTGATGGTTGGCTATCAACTAGGCTTCACATGGCATGGCAATAACTATCATCCCCCAGCCACATGGAGGTCAAACTCGTGCATGATTGAAAGTAATTGCATGGGTCTAATCTTCCAATTTTTCATCTATTGTCTGTCCATAGACAAAGAACAGATGTTCCAATGTGCTTAAAACAAATAGTATACGATGTTTCAAAGAGTCACTAGAGTGTCTTTGCCCTCAGATCGAAATGAAACCGACCTCAGTGGATGGTCCTGAAAACAGATCGTGTTGAGTTGAGCCTCGTGGTAAAATTTTACTTTATTGACTTAGACTGTGACATTGCGTTGAATATTTTCCATATAAGACTTGGAGTGTAATATCTGGACAAAGAAAGACGTGTTAGGCAAAGTACATCCAAGAATAAGACTATGAATGGACGCATGTTCACTCCTAAAAATCAAAGCTTGGGCATGTGTATAATGACTACACAAATATTATTTACCATTTACGATAACAGTGTACATATTCCTTTTTTTAAACTCCCTAACCCCTTTCGACGCCTTGAACATTATTTTTTATCATTAATTAACGTTACCCACCCCTCTCTATATCCTCATTTTGTGCGCCTTAGTTAACAAAGAGGGTCTAAATGTGCACCTGTGCTAGTGGGCGTGGCTGTACCCTTTGTTCCTCTAGAGGAGAAAGGGTAAAGTTGTTGTCTCGGCTTGAGGACAATTTTGATCGAGAATTTCAATTGCTAAGTAGGAGGGGGGGTTTCTGATACTATTGTATGTACTTCATTACGACATGTTAATTGCAAAATAATGAAACGAGGGAGAAATGTACAAACTGTTTTTCAAGATCATTGTTGACATGAAAAAACAATGAGTTGTGAAATGCTAGCATCTACATCAGAGCGTCAGTGTGACAATAGTCGTTTGTTATTTGCGTGTCCACATCATAAGAAAACGAATGGTTATTGTTGAAATTACGTTACAATCAGTATCGATTTATATTCATCTAAATAATAATCATCAAAAAACAAAGTATCGGCGTCTTGGCCGGAGGTACTAGGGAATCTGGCATCTTTGATAACTATAAGAGAACAGCGTTTCTTTTGAAATTGTAAATAGGGTCAGGATTTGATAGATACGGCAGTCAAAAACCTAATGCGAAATAAAGAATGAACTTTTTAATGCATATCTGAAAGAAAAACGATTAATATATTAGTATTTGAATTAAACATTGACAAGTATTCTCTTCTCTGTTTAAACACGATATGTTAACAACACAGAGCATATCAACGTGGCGTTGCAAACTTCCTCTATGTCCTAGTCTTACTTCTATTCTTAAAACTTGAAATTTAAGTTTCTTAAACAAATATCGATACCCTTTTCTATCGAACTCATTTCTGTGCTAATTGTAAGGGATTTTTTTTATCTTTAAAATGTTATTTCGGTAATATATCTGGTGATGTCAGCACAAACATTTTAATTGCTGAGTTTTTTTTACCGATTTATGAAATTGTATTTGAAAATGAGAGGGTTAACTCATTAAGCGTATTCCTATTAACACGTAGAAATATGAAACAAATGATTGATATGCCCAGTGTTTGAATTATGTTCCCCTTGAAGTCTTAAAGGCTCCAAATGAACAATCAGGATAATGTACCTACGCAGATTCATTTGACTCATTTGTATGAACGGAGCAGAAATCATCTTAGCCTTCGATATGTCCTATTCAAAGGGTGTCCGTGTATTAGAATGAGTTCGATACATGCTCTGTATTGAGTCCGTCTTATTATTCGTGTACGTATAAATTGATAAATCATGGAGCTTTTTGCTTGAAAGTGGATGACATAAGAATCAAGTGTTCATATCAAGGGCACTACAGGATTATACTAAACAGAGGAACATCATTTCTCATCTTCCATTCAAAGAAGCGTTTTATATCATTGTAGTATACCCAAAGAAAAGAGCTTCATAACGTCTATTTTATATGAGAAGGGTCAAACTAAAATTATAGCACAACGTTACCTGGGGAGTAGGCACTCCTAGGATCTCATCTACTGTAATATATTCTGATGAAGAGAAAACAAGAATTGCTCATTTCTTATTCGGATAATAAATATCTTTTTTAGGCTGTTTATTATGATATTCATACACGTTACAATGTTCACATAGAAGTACTCGAAGTAATCTGTAAGCCTAAGTAACTGAAGATGGTCGGGGGTTCTGATACCAAAAGTTGTTCGGTACAAGAAGTATGAAATGATACAAGACTCTTTCTTGCCTTCAGAAATTTGTATACAAATGCACTTCAACTTTTATAATAAAAACTAAGTTGATTTTATTTATATCTTGAATGACTTTACAAACGTTTATTTGATATCGGCTTTTATATACGTTCCTTTAGAATTTGCAAGGCTACTTTCTGAATCATAAACCGTTAAACGTTTGGAGATATTCTATCAGACCCTTGCTAAGAGATCTAGACTAGTAGATAGTAGACTAAGACAAGATTGAAAGCATCGTCTAATTATCTGTTTGTTAGAAATCATAAGAATTGAATTGAAAATGAGTAGCTTAGCTCTCGATTGATACGTTGATGTTTAGAATGAGACAATGAAGACACAGAGATGAGTTTGGTCTGGGAGAAAGGGGCTCGTTTATTCTTTTAAGGAGTTGATCACCCGTATATCAAAGCTAAAAAGAGATGATATGCCGGATGGAGATACTTGCTATCATTTCTAAATATGATTTATAAGGTAGAGCAATTTATAAGGTAGATTTTACTCAGTACAAATACAGGAATCGAGGCAGAAAACATGATACAATCGATAACCTGTTACGTTCTCAAGGTCTCAAAATATCTTACATATGTAATTTGAAGTTAACCGGACAATAAAGGAAGTAGCAAGTCATATAGTCTTGAGGATAGTGAGCGGTGTTGTTTTGTTGGGGGGGAGGGGGATCGGGTAGGAATGAAACGTTAAAACAACGTTATATGTTGATGCTAGGTATTAAACACTGACCTTACGAAGAACTTGATTTTAACTTAAAACAAAATTTTCATATTGGAATAAAAAGTTTTATTCTGATTCACTGGTTGAAACAGTGGTGATCATGTAAGAGAAGTGCAGGCAGCTAATTGTGCTAGTTATGCTATAAGGAGAAGGCCTTTGTGTGAAGGCAGGGAAATCAAAGTTCAGCTTGTTTATCCTTTACTACAAATATTTGATACCACAATAGTCAAGTAATCGAAAACGAATGTCCACTTTGTGGGAAAGATATGATCAACTTCATGTAATACGCGTATCGTTCTATTATTATTTGATCTAAGTAAGCAAAGCCTGTCTGAGACGTTTTTGTTGTGCTTTAATTTCGGATTAGCTTTATCTTATTTCTTTGATACTTACTGTGGTATATTACTATTATGGTATCTGTATGGCTAGTCGCAAGTCTCTGGACGTGAAGAGTGTTTAGTTAAAGTAGAGAGTATTCCAAAAGATTTTTTAAGGAAGGAATCGCACGAAATCATGAAGCTTTGACCGCTCGTAGGAAGTTTGAGAATGAAATTTCGTCAGGTTTGAGCTCTGGAAACGTACGAAGCACTATTCATACTATATCTACTATCTTGATAAGGAATTCAAAGGTTTACAGTGTGTAATTTCTTTAAGAAACGGTGACAAGAGTTGGTTTGCTTTAAAAATTACGAAATATTTTCAGATCAGGTCGATTATAGCTAGATAGGATGATAGGCAGCCAGGAGAGGCTTTAACAAGTACACATCAATAATAGTCATGCGGCGTTTAGCATGATCCTTATTGCAAAACAATTTGTATACCCACGCAGCTGACTTAAGATTGGCGTGGTCTTTGAGACAAGAATTTTTTATCTTTAAAATGGACTCTTCAATGCAGAGATTTGGTTGCACAGACTCCTTTTCTTTTATAAAAACACTTTAAATAGCCCCAGGTACTTACGTTAGTTATCTGTTAAAATTTTGTTACTAGCTTTTTGGGAAAAGATCTCCGCGACAGCGATTTCCCTGACTAAGATAAGAATCTTCAAGACGTCTCCCTGAATAGAGAACGGAATAATAACATATCGCAACTGAATTAAAAAGCTATCAAATAGCTACATACGATTGTTATCAGGAGAGATGCTTTGGCCATTACTTAAAATTAGCGCAAAGAAGTTAGATTCTGTCGACAATATGAATTTCCATTCCAGTGGTAGAAGAGATTGCACTAATTTTTTCTTAAGCGGATATTTTTTTCTTAGTGGAAATAAGTAATAACGTTTTGACGATCTAATAAAATTTGTTTGATATTACTAATTGAGTAGTTTTACATTCAACACTATTAAGGTCTACTACTCTGCTACTACTTAAACTAAAGTCATCTCGGATTCTAAAAAAGCCAGAATCAAGAGTGGACTTCCAACACTTGACGATTCTGCATCTTGATTTAACAATTCGAGTGCGTTTGGTATTTCTTTCCACATTTCATGCGCTGCGAAGTTGCTCTTTATTCGTACTCGAGGCTTTCAGCGACGATGAAAGAATCTCCCAAGTTGTGAAATTGGTCTCTTCAACCATACGCTCTTATTTTATTGTCCAATTGTTTTATCTAAGCATTGCTTTCACACGCATATCGTCACTTTCAATGTTTTCTCTCACTTGAACACAATTGTCAATACTATCGGTGTGCCGAATTCTGCCTGATTTTAAAGCCAAGGATCAAGGAAAACAGTCTTTTGTCAAACGGATTATAAATTGTTCTCTGGTAAATAATATCATTTCAATTTCCATGGAGAATAATAAGCGTACAAAAATCAATATCCTGCCTATAAACAGAAGATCAAGTTCTAATTAGTATACGTACAAAGACAATAAAGCAAGCTGAGGGAAAGAAAACCTTGAACCTTAAAGTGCAGTGAGGTGCAAATAGGCTTAGGCTGCCTAAGTGGACGACTTAATACACAAAGAGACAGTAAGGAAACATCTCCAGCAAGCCCTCTGAGAATCAAAAGCTGCTATCCTTCCTACTTGCCAGAGGCATAATTATGATCATTACTAGCATGATCAGGATGACCATAAAATCATCATCAACATTATCATCGTCATCAACATTATCATCATCAACATTATTATCATCAACATTATTATCATCATCAACATTGTCATCATCATCAACATTGTCATCATCATCAACATTATCATCATCAACATTATCATCATCAACATTATCATCATCAACAACATCATCATCATCAACAACATCGTCATCAGCAGCATTATTATCATCATCAACATTATTATCATCAACAACATTATCATCATCAAC
>JAAAKL020018428.1:0-10244 GCA_010016065.2 Carybdea cf. marsupialis auct. non (Linnaeus, 1758)
AAGGACATAAGGAAGGAAGCAAAGAAGGAAGCAAGAAAGGACACAAGGAAGGAAGCAAAGAAGGAAGCAAGAAAGGACACAAGGAAGGAAGCAAAGAAGGAAGCAAGAAAGGACATAAGGAAGGAAGCAAAGAAGGAAGCAAGAAAGGACACAAGGAAGGAAGCAAAGAAGGAAGCAAGAAAGGAAACAAGAAAGGAAACAAGAAAGCAATAAGGGAATCAAGAAAGAAAGCAAAAAAAGGAAACAGGAAAGGAAGCACGAAACGACAAAGAAAGAAATAGAAAAACTAAAAACTGCTGCTAGAAACCTAAAGAGATCTAACCTGGAAAGATACTATGCAAACATAAAGGCATGTAGAAAAAAAGGAAGAGCGAGAGCAGGAGGGCTGGAAACAAATAATTACTAGTCCATGCAAGGAGGCACTGAGAGATTGGGCAGAGCTCTCACTCCCCGCCTTTGAAGCGAATGTTGTAAAGACACGTGCAGCAAGTAATACATATTTACTTACCTATGGAACCTTCTTCAAAAAATCGAATCTCAATGTTATCTGTAGAAAAAAGACGAGGGAAATCGTTTCAACTGGCATGAATGTAATTCATTGGCTAAGTAATAAACCTTATACAATGCAAGATGCAAAATTATCGTTTCTACTAGTGTTTTTATGGTTAACATACTCTCTTGTTACGACGTAATCCTTGAGCAACATAGTAGAAGTTAATTAAGCAGTTCACTCATACGAATAAAAAAATAACTATTCGAAATAATTCAACAAATACCATTAAGTCAAACAAAGAACAGCGAAAGATGTAGGATTACTTGATATTTATAAGCTCTGGTATAATTGCGACATGGTCCAGTGATCTCCTCCTTCCCCCAGGTAAGAAATATATCAATAACGATTCATTATGAAATAAGTGTTTAGGTGATCAAGGTCAAAATCTTCCTCCTAAGTCTTACTTTCGCTGATAAAGATTATCTTGGCTTTCCAAACTTTTACACAACGTCAGTTTTCTTATGCAACAATGCTTGATACGATACTTCAAAAAAAATATCAACGCCTTATAGATAAGTAGGGTTCCACAGTGCCTGATCTGATACTGCAAGGTAACAAATGATTCTTTGTTGAAGATGTAACACTTTTAGTTACCCAGCATGGGTTAACTAACTGCTTTGCTTATAAACATAGAAAACCCACATCTGAAAGCTAATCTCCTGTGCAGCATAACAGCAGCAGCTATACGCCAGGGATATCAACCCTTCTACAGCGCCAGGTATAATGTAGCAACGCCTGATATGAGATTCCAATCTAAACTATCCTTGAAGGTCTCAAACGATACTCCAATTTCTGACAAAATCCATGGTGACACGCACCACACCCAAAGTCCAAAAATGAAACAGGTCAAAGTGTCTCACAACACAAGATGAATTCCATGTATAAAACTGCATATTACAACTGACATTCTCCATGTATTCTGGTACAAACGATATAAGAGTGTATGTTGAACAGCTATGTTTTGTTGCTTTCATCATTTTCCACGTTGTGTGCAAGGGTAGGCTACTATGTAACTGTCGATGCTTTTACATGCCATTTTACCGGCTACCAGCTTTTATAAGCCTACCCTACGTATAAAACCAACGTCCAAAAAAAGGATTTCTGACAAATGACCCCCGTAGCTTAACCAAGTAGTTAAGGTATGGTGTATGTGATACTGTCATACGTTATAAACGAGAACCAATGATTCTGCACCTTTCGTAACCTTCTCACAGAGAAGAATAATTTCATCGTTTCCATTAACAGATCCAGAGGTTTTGCTTAACTTCACGATCTTTAACTCTCCGTGAGACTCTAAGATGAAGAAAGATAAAGATGCATTGTTATAGTGAAATATTCATATAGCACCTAATTGAACTTTGGTGGAAATAACAACATTGTCCGTGCGGCAGATAGACAGTATGCCTGCTGTGATTTGAGTCGAAGATGCGGGTAAGACAGTCAAATGACTGTTTTAACTACCTTAAGAGCGTTACAGTGGAAGACCTGGAACTTCGTAGAACGTATAATCGTTACTTGTACCCTAGGGCTGATATTGGTGACTTTTGTGAAAATCATGACTTGTAATCATCCAGAGGCGTTTGAAACCCCTTTACCGTGATGAAGGAAAATATGGCAACAGATGGCAAACAGTTGAGATCGGTAACGGTCAAAGGAGCAAAACTTTACGGTAGTAGAAACTAAAAATAAGAGAGAGGATTTGCAAATGTCTAATGAAACAAGGCTTCCCAGAGTCTTTTGCTCCCTTAATCTCCTAGTTGTCGAGATAAGGCGAAAAATTGTCTTGGGCACCAAGAGATTACGGGCTATGACTTTAAATCCCATCCCCGTCCCTGTGAGGCTACAGCTACCAATAACAGAGTAATGTATCTTCGTGATACCGATGGCAAACATAGCTATAGGAGACATACTCTTGTAATGGGGTTGTCTATCAAGCTTAAAATAATGCTTAAAAGTTCAGTGATTAAGTTCTCGTACATTTTTGGTCCAGACTCCTAACTACCACTTATTTATTGGGTCGGTGATGTTGGATTTTAAAACGTAAAGAAGTCAAGGGTAGTAATAAAAACGTTCGATACATTCATTGCATATAATTTCATGTTAGATTTTGTCCCTCTCCGGGGTGGAGAGAGATACGTGACTAGAATAAAATTAAGCGATGACGCCGACGCATTCTGTTAGAAAGCAACGGAACATGGTTTCCGATTGAAGACACTTTTAGGAACTAAAGTTTACCAGATTTCTTCCACCATATAGGCTTGTATCGTCAAAATATGCCACTTAATAATGGGAAACTCAGAAACGTAAGGCACATTGACGAATGTGTAAAGATACGTCTGTCATCTGATCGTATTGTACCACATACACGAGTCTTATAACCTCATCGATTCCTCTTCCTGTGTAACCTTTGTCCTGGTGCTAACTATATATTCAATACTACCCCACAATTTCTAAAATTTACACGTAAAATAAGTCATTTTGTTTGATGACAGAGTTGGTTATGAAGGAACTGTGAAATGGTGTAACCAATCAGCAGGAAAAAAAAAAGTTATTTTTGGCGTTTCTCTACGAAACCCTAAAACACACTCACGCGATAGTTACGTTATATACCAATATTCGGTTTACAGTATTATGTTTAATCTGTTTTAGGAGCATTGTTGCAAAATATTCTTACGACTTTCCCTTGTGTATACAGTAAATCAGTTCCTTCAAGAAAAACTCAGCAAAAAGTAATCAATGCTTCTGACACTTTGCACTCAATACTGGAGTCACGTACCAAACTCTCGCTCTCAAATGTTTGACAACCTGTGACAACATAAAAACCTCTTCTCCGGATTTTGATTGCCTTGTTGACTATTATCTCTTATCTGTTACTACAAGTATACTTTAACATTTAAGGGGCAAAATTGCTCATTTCAACGGCATACTTCAATATACTCCAAGGTCGCAATATGGTCTGTTTACCCTACCCTTGGAAAAGGAATAAGGCCTGGAAACCAGAAATAATGTCAAATACAAACGATCTTTTGATCTTATAGAAGAGAAGATCAGCATCAACGGATCTTGATATTCTGGGGAGTTTGGTGTATCGTTACAAAAGAAATAAATCAAGAACGATTGGGAGCAAGTGACCACCCCCATTTAAGGATAAATAATTGGAAGCTTGATAGAATGGCTATGAAATTGTCATCAATTTTAAAGCAAAAGTGTAGAGGGAGTCATCTAAATTGAAAGATGACGAGAAGAAGAAAAGGAAGAGATGGGAAAAAATGGATGTAAAAAAAGGATGTAAACAAAGGATGAAAAGACGACCGAAATGAATGGTCTCTATAGAAATGAATAAAACCATAAAATAATAATAAATAAGAAAGAGCAACAAAATCAGCAATATCAAGAAGCAATTAAGAAAGAAGAGAGTAAACGGTAAAGTGAAAAAAGGGAAACCAGATCAAAAAGGGAAGTGATGAAAACATCAAATCATGATGAGCTGATTGAGCCATAATGACCCAGACAATCATTATGGCTTTCTTTAACTCAAAAAGTAGACGTACTCTGATTATATGTAACTTGCGAGTTAATGAATACCCAGATTTACAAAAAAAACATGAGGGAGTACTTATCTCTTCCAAACGGTGAACTTCAATGAAATTCTCATGAAGTGGGAATATTTCTTCCTGCCCCTCGGCTCCCAAGCCCACGATGATAGTGTACTTAAGGTAAATAAAGCAATCACTTATATGTAACTTGGGCCTAACCACTTGCCACCAGAAAATCATAACAGCTTCCTCCAAAGTAAAACTTACTCTGATCATATATAACTTGAGAATAGGCACTTGGCAAACTTCTAGTGAATTTTCCATCAGGTCCTGGCAGAAATGCATCAATACGAAGCCTGACTGCCCCAAGGTTCATTTTTTCTTTTAGCTCCTTTGCCTTTTCCCTATATCGAGACTTGTCTGGCTCTGTAAGGGGGAGGAGAAAAAAAAACCCAAATGAAGGAAATAACAAACTGGAAGTTATTGGAAATTGCAGAAGTGAAACGGAAAATGTTGGCAAATGGAGAAAGCTAACTGTAAGGAATTTGGTGTGAGGGCATTAAAAGAAACACAGCAATGCTCAAGAATTGGTAGAATATAGATATAGATAGGCATGACACAATATAGTACAGTGAAACCAGTGAAGATAATAAATGGCTTAGCAATAATGCAATGAGATAAATGTGGTAAATATACGTGAGAGTGAACTTTGCTGAGCCCTATTGTACATCGGTGGTCAAGAATAGGGACAGCTGCTCCTTCAGTCTTCTTTTCCCAGGGCAAAAGCAAAAAGAGTTTTGAACAAGGACACTCTGTTTCTCAGGATTTCACTTTAATGACAATATTTGGTATCGACTTTTACACCTGATAATCTTTCAAATAACATCTTTATAACATGCCCTTTCTGGATAGCTACCATTGTGGCACAAAATTGCTTCTTTAGCCTATTTCGATGAGCTTGGATCACAGATATATTCCTTCGACATGCAGAAAGTGAAGATATCAACAACTCGGTTATTTTTCATCAACATGTGCATAAACGTTAATTTTGCTTTGATTCTTCCGTGCCCAGTGAGTAATTTGCGATTCTGGTGGTAAGAACGACTCCTATGACAGTTGATACTTTTGGCATCGAACTGCCGCGGAAGGTTGAAAAATCGGCGGCAACTTTTTGCCACCGTAAAAATTTAGGAAATTGCATGGGCTGAACATCTTACCTACAAAGTGCTCAAGTAGTTGATGATAATTTCCAGTATCTGGTTATGCCAGAAAAATACAGAAATCACCCACATTTATCTCATAAACAATAAGTAGAGGAAAATAGCAGCTGTCAATACAGTGCTACGTCTCTCCGTTTTTCCTTTGCTGCCAAGCCGATTTCCAATTTTGTCAATAAACCAGTAATATGTGAACCACTAACTTTGAATTGACATATAAATGTTAACGGTAATCAGCTTCTACAATTTCAGTTACTGAAATAATGCTACTATCATAAAAAGGTGCTGATAAAAATGTCTTTCCAGTTTAATGTCCTAAATTCTAAAATATCCATCAATAAAGAATTACTTTCAGTTTTAGTAGTTGGCACAACAAGCAGGTTGAGCATCCCTGCTGTACACCATTTCAAGGATTACAACTCACCACTTGGGAACAGGTAATTCTAATGTAAATGATACTTTTAATCAAGATGGATATCTTGAACTAGTAAATAGAACTATCCACATACCTAACTGAAGTTTAAATAGTTGGCTATCATCTACACCACTCCCCGGTGGTAATGAGCCCATGATGTGCTCAAGGGTCTCTCGATCCTTCAACTTCTGAATATGATCTTCTTGTTCCAATTTGTCCATGAGAATGCTGACAATCTTCTGCCCAATGACATGTTCAATAGCCAATTTTCTGAAGCTAGAGGCCACATATAAGAGAGGGAATTGTCAGAAAATGCGAAGTAATAAAAAAAGTAAGTTGTTGGACACTGAAGCTCATATGAAATGTGTTGTAAAACAACAGGCCTATGTATGTACTACTGTGTACAACATTGCACTTTCCATCGTTGCTAGCTTTCTAAGCAGAAGGGGTGACTGCTGTAGTGACTTAATCATTCCATAAATCAAACACAGAACAACAGCAAAGAATACTCCTTGGTTGAACTACCATAAAATGGGCATAAACACCTGATTTTAACATGTCCTACATCCTACCCCACTCCCAGCTAGGTAAGCTGAGTAAGGGATGGCAATAGATGAGCAATGCGAAAAGACACATTTGGTAGTGGTAATGGTGGAGTACTTTTGGTGCCTTTCCATTCAGATCTGAACATTAAACATGGCAGAACTGAGTGCCAATTATCATATTCTTGATCAGATGAGGATGATTAAACAAGGATATGTAAGGCATCCTGGGGAGATTATGGAAAGTGATGCAATTAGTACCATAATGTTAGTTGTAATTTCTTCCTAAAGAGTAAACAATATAATATTTTTTCCCCTAAAAGAGTAAACAATATATTATTTTTCTCTTAAAGAGTAAATAATACAAAGTTTTTCACTACAGAGTAAACAATATAATATATTTTCCCTAAAATGGTAAGCAAGATAATTTTTTCCATAAAAGAGTAAACAACACAAAGTCAGCACAATACCTGACAGCCATATTTGTCTCTTCAGACACCTCATAAGAAACATATCCATAATTTGCATCTTCTCCAGTTAAATTATGAGCATGTATAACAGGAGGATCCTCTGCAGTCACAAGGGAAACTTGCACTCGAGCTTTTCCTTTGTAATCCCGTATCTAAGATAGAATAGGGATAATTCATTTTGGGGTGCGTTGTCACAAAACTTTACAGGAGAAGCATAACTGGGAAATAATATAATGCAAACAAACTTTTATCTATGAAACTTTTTGACACTGTGTTTCCACACATTGCATTTATACCACACCCTTTGTTACTTACTTAGACTTAGTTCCTCTAGCATTCAGGAATGCATTGGATAGAAAGGACCTGCCATCAATTTCGATGAGCTGCAACTCAAACAGCACCCTTTCTATTAGTCATATCCAAAGGCACTCTACAAGAGACATTTACATCCAGACCCTGACCTGCTGTTAATCTTTCCCCTGATGCACTCCCTAGAGTGTATTAGCACATAGCAGCAACAAAGGGTACATTCATTTTCCTGCCATCACAGCCATAGCTCGATTTTATACCTTGACACAGCCAAACAGAGTAGAGTTAATACCTTGCTCAAGGATATCAGAGGGGAGCAGGGGGTCTAACCCATGAATCTTGTAACTCATAGATTATGAGTCTGCTTTTATCACTTGTCTACCTGTACCTCTGTTTTGAGCAGAGAAACATCTGGTTCACAAAATTTTTTATCCTGCTAAATATCTAGTGGTTAAGGAGTCAGACCGGAGTGTGTGGCCGTGTGGTCTAAAAGCTTACTTTGAAAGCCACCAACCCGGGTTCGATTCCAGTGCTGGGAAGCTTTGACAACTTCTCTTTACCATAGTCACGGGGCCCACCCAGTCCATGTGAGGGAAATTGGGGAGACGGAAACTCAAGAAGCCAGTTGGATGGATTGTACCTGTGTTTGGATAGCCCAGCCTTGTCACACTGTGTCACACTGAACATGCTTGAAGAACACTTCAAAGGGTACAAGTGACAGAGCAGGTTGCTCAACTGATCGAACAGTTGAACTCTTATACGTCGGTATCGACGGGAGAATCCATCCATCCAGCCAAGGAGTCAGACTCACATGCCAGAAGTTGTGGGTTCGAATCCCGCCATATGACTATCAGTTGGGGAACGCAACAGGAGACCACCCCTGTAAATGTGACATTAGCCTCAGGACATTGCTCACAGCAATAGGCTTATGCTTGAAATTGAGTATGCCACACAAAAAAATATATATTTGATGAAGAATTCCTATATATATGGCAATGTATAATTTTGATAAGTTAGTTTTGATTAACTATTTGGTCTGGAAACATGTAGGCTACATCCTGATAATTACATACAAAAAAAGAGCATGCTTTCTCATGCCAGATGATGTACATATATCCTCATACATACCCACCCAATCACTTGGGCATGCTCTTCAATATATGCCTAACATTGAAAATTGGCAGCACAAGATCACATTTCAAAATGAAAGTGCTGTTTACTGATTCACACACATAACAAGAAAAAACGTAGAGAGCATGAATCATTCTTACAATGAATACAATTTGTTCATTACAACTGTCATGTTAATTTGTACTCTAATGACATAGTCATCTTTTTTTCTCCATTTAACACCTTTTTCCCATACATGGGGTTTGACAGTGCCCATATACATGGGACTTATTACTGGAGCATAGAGTACTTTAAGATCAGATGCCCTTCCTGGCATCACCAACGGCCCTTCCAGGATTTGAACCCTGACCCTCTTGACCCTCTTGATCAGAAGGTCAGGAACTTATCCACTAGAATACAGTGGCTCTATGCCAGGGGCATATAATTATATCATTATAATATTTAAATACTTGCTTGTCCTGATGATACAATGACTTGATAAATAGTATAGTCAGTATCAATCATTCACTCTAAAACAACAATGGTAGCAAAATTACCAGGGGCATAATGAAACAAGCATATTCATTTTCAAATGGTCGAAGTATCATACTTATCACTATTTTGTGTCAAGCATTTCTAACCTAAACTGGATACATATTCTATTCAACACTTATATTTAAGACAGATTAAATAATTTTAACTCTCAATAGATAGAAAATGGAAACACAGTCAGTAGGGAAAAATATGCTTATTAAAAAAATCTGTAATTTTGGCATATCCAAGTTTCACTGAAAAAATATGTAAAATATGTCTGGATATCTTAAGTATTTAGTGCTAAAACACAAATACAGAAACCATACAACATCAAAAATAAAACTACGATTAGCCTGTGCCTTTAATTAGTGGGGTAACCATAAAACAATGCAGGGGAATAAAAGAGAATGGACTTGACATATTGTTCACCTAAAACTAATAGCAGAAACTAAAAGAACAAAAATAAACCAGAATAAATATTTTTGGCAAGTATAAATTAGCTGAGCATAGTATTATCAGGGGTTATCAGGGTTTTTTCAACTGTCTTCCAACAGTCTCATATATATTTATATATTGGTTCCAGTTTGTCTGCTCTTAGCCCCCTGTTGGTTACAATTGCTGTAAATGTCTAATTCGGTTGCATCACATTTTAAAGGACTGCATAATAAGTGAGATGTTTGCTTTCTTACATGAATGGATGGAAATCTCTTATCCTTCTTCGTTGAGCGCTCAGCAAGAAGGGGGCCATGGCTGACTCCTTCTGAAGCATAACGGAATCTGTATCCTCTCTGAAAGGATAAATAGTTCAAAAAAAAATAATAGGAGCACCTTAAGCAATCAAACTTCGTATGGATATTACGAATTTGGTCACACCCAAATTTCAGTTGGCTGCAAGTAATTCAAAAGTAACTGTCTCATACCTCCATACTAAATGTTCACATTTTGACAAATTGCAAATAAAGTGTAACACCATGCTCTAGAGATCCTCTCAACGATGTGGCAAATTCATATGTGACTATATATCTCTCGTTACTATAACTTGTAACTTATATACTTGTAACAAATAATCTACGATTGGGAATGTCTAGGAACTAAATGTCACAGACTGTAATCAATTTTCTCTTAGTCCATGCTGTATTCTCATTCAAATTTGGTCTTCATAAGCGCAAGATTATCACCTGAGCTTATATGCAGATCTATTGTATAGCACTCATTTTGCATAGAAATACCAAAATTGCAAAAAGCAGTAAAAACTATCCACTACTCCTCAGGGCAGTTGAAAGTAAGTCAAGCTTGCATACAGCTAGCTCAAATGAAGTGTTGTTATAAACAGTGTTTTGATCAATAGCTAACAGCTGTCAGTGCATCTTGCACCTGGCTTATTTTATGGGAGAGTGACAATGTGACATTTGTTGGAGTGCCTTTGATTGTTGAGAAAGCCCCCATTAATATCCCTATATGTTCATACAAGCAAACACAAAGTCTCCATCTACAAGCAAAGAAACATCACAAATGCTAAATAAATATATGTCCAACAGCAATTTAAGTGATATGGACC
>JAAAKL020018429.1:0-10244 GCA_010016065.2 Carybdea cf. marsupialis auct. non (Linnaeus, 1758)
CTTATTGTTTATTATGACACATAAATATTTCAGTAAGTATTCGCAAAAACCCATGTAATGTTTACTGCTCTGGCACGGTCAATGTAAGGGAGTCGAACCTTAATTATCACAACTACCATCGGGTTTCTGAAGGACTGAGTTAAAGATGTTGTGATGCCTCCAAATATGAGCCATTCAAAGATCTTCTAATCCTATCAGGGGAGTCTCTTCTTTGAAATAATGGCTAGAAGAAAACATCGTTGACTATTTACTACCAAGATATTATTATAAAACAAAAAAACATTTCAATTTAAATATTCTCAAATGCTTCGACTCAGTTGATGTCACAGATATCTTGTCGCGAATCATAGTCTCCTACGTTTCGAGAGACACTTCTCCTGTCTTCATGCTACTGAACACTAGAATTTTCCGCTGATTTTCGTTGTTAGATTTAGAACCACCTGGGGAGTAGGGATCGAAGTTGTTGCAGAAGTGATGCCATGCTAATTTTGTGTTTGTTGTGTTTTCTTCGAAATTGCTAGGATGGGATTTTTGTGTGAGATTGTAGGATATGTTATCTATGTGATAATGATTTATATGTCTAGTATCTCACTTACTCAACCAAAAGTGTGGTCATTGTTTCAACAGTGTTCTGCAATCTCGTGGCAATTTATTTTCCTTTTACGACTGATTTCTTGTGTTATTTCCCCTCTGATATGAAGAATGTTTGGATTCACCAATGTATGTTGCTGGACAGCCTTTGCATTTTAATTTGTATATGATATTGTTGGTTTGTTCTGAGGGCACAGGGTCCTTGGAGTTTGATGTCTTGCTTAAGGTGGAGGCATGAGAAAAGAAAGATAGGGTATTTTGCTGATGGAGGGCTCTTTTGATGGTTTCACTGGTGTCATTGATGTAAGAAAGACGTATGTACTTGCGGGATTTAGTATCGTGTACCTCACTTCATGTTTTCTTTCTCCTAGTCTGCTTTGATGTCCTTTGGCATGTATCTGTTGCATGAGTGGATGTCTTTCACGTGTTGTTCTTCTGTAAGTAGTATGGTATCTCATCTGCAATGATCAGGGCTGTACTTAAAAGGCGTGACTACTGCAGAAAAGACATTGAATATTTCAGTGATGATAGGGAATGTAGGATCTGTGTGTTTATTTTGCTGTTGAAGGGGAACAGGTTTCGTGGAGGACTTTTAAGATGCAGATGATGTATGAGAGTTTCAGTGAAATTCTGGATGGAAGGAAGATGCCCTTGTTATGCAAGCCTTTGATGATGTGCAACATGTCCGTGATCAAGATACTGGTATATAGAGAGGTGACATTGAAAGAACCATGAATTAGTCAGGGTTCACTTATTGTTCTTTGACGAAAGTTGCAAAACAAATACGAGGATTCCCTCTGGCGATAAAATACGCTTTCTTCTTTATAGTAAATGAATGGAACGAGGACTAAGCTTACCATACTCGCTGCCTCTATCTCAAATTATGGAAAGGTATTACAGTTGCAACAGAAATGATCGTTAAAGGAGACGCTTTTTCAATGGCTGAGAGTGCTTAAGCTTAGTCTTGAAAGGGATTCATTTAAGTAAATCCAAAATAACTGGAATCGAATTACCAAAGCTTGCTAAAATCGCAGTGTGTGATTTGCTCTAAACGCTGCATGTAAAAGCTTTTCCAACAGTGTCTTGCTCGGTGTTTTAAGGCAGACTATGTTTCTTAAACTTGTAAGGAGATGTCTTATCTGCTCTGCTTTTGTAACCTGTAATTATTTCTGATGCAATTTTTCACGGGAACGTGAGCCCCTACTAAAGATTTAACTTGGGTTAGGTGCTTATGAGGTAATTTCTTCCATGTCTTTGAAAGGAAATAATCGTCTTAGTACAACTACAAAAATAATTAATTTGGGGAAATTTGTTGGATATAACTGGAAGTATTTTTCGCTTCCTGTACTTTTTAGCGCGCTACGTCTTGATTACAACAGAAATCGGACCGATAAAAACCCTCACTAATCTATAGGCAAGCTGATTAATCAGCTAGGATATCGCTACTCGACATTGCTATTACGATATTTCATCATATACAATTAGTCAAATTTCAGAACTTTGGAAAATATCACTGAGGATTTTTATATTATATTGAAATACAAAGATTCTCCAATGTGGATTCTAATTTCTCAAATATATTATGAAGCAATTACATCCTTGTTCTATTTAAAAGAGATTGATCCTCAGCACATTTAACTCCCGTCAGTTCAGTGTTGCCAAAGCATAATTTAGTTGCATATATCTAATTATTCATAAAGTGACATATCATGTAACATACACGACAAATCATATTGTGACTTATATTTTAACCAAGAGAAAATAAGCAGAAGATTGGAAATTATCGATAAATCTTATGTTTCAAATAACCAGACATATTTGTTAAAGATAACAGAATTATAGAATTATAACAATGATATTTAAACGCTATGCCAAAATATTCAAATATAAACAAGAATCCTTTAGATAGTAATAACCTTGGTGTCATAGTTTACATGACATAAATTCCAGGAAGCAAATCATTACCTGGATTTTTAATAATGTAAGATAAGAGAGTCTTTTCTTGCTTATGTAAAATATAACGTTTGTTCAGAAGTATAAAAGAAAATACGGAGATGTTATTCATGATATAGCGATATGAGTGTTTGGTTTAGTTGGAGTAGAAAGATATGTGCAATGCTGATGAATGATGGTATCCTGGGAACATCAATTTTGGAAGCCTCAAATCTTTTGATTATCACATTTATGTGCACAATAAATGAATAAATGTAGGAGGAAACATTTGCTGAATTTATGAACATAATTATGTGCATCTTTGAATACTATGAGTATAAAGTAGATTTGAAGCATAGGGATAGATGTCTGAACACAACTTCCAAGAAGAGTTCAATTAATGTCTAAAACTGCTGTACACCATTCTGACATTCTTAAAGCTGATGATTATAAATTGTCTTTATCATTATACTCATACTCAGTAAATATATAAACCAATAAGCTAATTCTTACCTTCACTAGATAGCTTTTCAGCTTCTGTCTTGGCTAAAATGATGAAAATCGTAACTAAAAGATATTTTGAACTCATTTTGCATCCGTAAACACATAGAAGAAAACCCATGCTAGATATAACGGTTAATCCATCTCCCTCATTTTCAAGGTAACTTAAGTCTCGTCCATCATTGTAGAATGGAAGAACAAAAATATTTTTGTTTTTTTGCGATGAATTCCATGCTATTCACGCAAGGTTGACCCCAGTTCACTGATGAATGCACCACATGTTACGTTTGACCTCTGCAAGATAATCCTCAGGACCGGTCCTCTCACTTTGCTTGTCAATTGTTAACACAAGAACAGTGGCGACAGTCCAAGGAATGGTAATTTTTATATCAGAATTTATTGGCGTTTTGAAAAATCTTACGATTGTTACAATGATTTCTGGAAAGCATTTCCTTTTCTTTCCAAATCTGTTTACAACAAGAGACTCCCCCATATTGCTATGCACGAACAAACCTCAAAAAATAGCATACTGAAAACACGGCTACAAAATGAAATGTTACATGTAAATGTTACTATTATTGTTGTTGCTGCTGTTGTTATATTTATCCTTTCGGACACAAATGCCGTTCCTGTTGGAAATGCTCCTTTGTAATGATTGTCGTATCCCCTTTGCTATTGTATTTAATACTATATTGTCATCACTGACGCCACAGCTACGGTTGTTAATCACTGTTGCCATTTCTATCATATTAGTATTAGTTACTCTGGTGCATTGACATAAATTACATCAAAACGTTTTTCATGTGGCTATCACCCCATCTCGCTCCTTAAAACCCACATAACTTCAAAAATCATATAAGATTTTTAAACTTAGAAAATAGGAAACGCACACACATTTACTATTGAGCTTGGCAAGCACCAAGAAGGAAACGTTTTTGCTTCCTATCGGTTTTTACCCCCACCCCTCCCTCCTTGATTTTTAAGGAGCTTGTGCATGCATAATAAGTACATGATCCGCGCTCTCGTCTGAATAAGTGTAGCCTGTCATGAATATAAAATGTGAATAGTATATATAGAATATGGTTAAATGGATCAAGAGATTGCCAAATTTCATCTCTTTGATATTTTTTAAAAAGACAGAGTTGATTTTTTTGTTATAGAACATGAAAAGATGCCCACATCCACCCGTTTAAGGAAAACTCAATTTTATGGTCTTCAAGTGGTCATCAAGGACAAACCTCTTCACTGTGTAAATATTTTTGCCCAAATGTTGACTATAACATAAATTCTCATAAGTTCAAGAAGTTTTACCTCATGAAATATATTTTCCCCCAGACTGCTTAAGAGTCGGTGCAAACTCCAATCACTCATCTTTTGAAATTTTGAGATTGAAAATCAGTCAGCTACACTTTATTCAGAACTGAGTTTATTCATTAAATCTTAAAATTTTTAACGTAATTTACCCTCTCGTTAACATTTTGGTCAAAATATGGATCGATGATTTCCGATCTTTAAAATAAAGCGTAGGTGCAATTAGATAAATATATGACTTTATTCACATAATCGGCCTCCGCTAATGAATTGTACTAAAGGATATGGATACATTAGAGTACATGTGTTCTATAACGTGGTCGAAATCAAAGTAGTAACTTTATACCCACATTTCCTACATTGTACAAGGACTAAACAGCATCCCATTGATAAGTGAAGACCCACTCACAAAATTTGCAAAATATAATAGAATGAAGCTACTCCAATAATATCTGTATTTGTATATTTGTAATAGTATTTGTTGATTTATTGATAACAAGTCATAACATGTGTTAGGATAACTGCCTCAGACACTTAGCGACTCAACGTCGGCCTCACAAGAGCAGTAGCTCAGAATTCGTTAACCGCAGCATAGGGGCTTTGATGCAGTTGTCATATTCAGTGATATTTTTCTCCGCCACTTTGTTGAATAGCTGATTTTCTGCCGTACAATATTTGTTTGTGGAAGCAATTACAAATATACACAGCTCTAGACCAAAGGTTGAACGTTTTGTTGATTGTTCTTCTACGAGGCAGGGATAGATTATCTACCTTTTGTCAACAAATTTACTGTAAACGTAAACATAGGATCTAACATTATTTGATTTAGAATCTGCTTGTAGAGAACTTATTTGAATGTAGTCTGTGACGTCACAAATTAAAGATATGATTTTCAATACGTCACATTAGTGACGACAAATTGGTAAGAAAAGCAATATTGTTGTTTCTTGTACCAGTCCTCCTATTCACATACAGTTTACCAAACTATGTCAACATGGTGCACTCTGTTTTTTCCGTTTTAAATCAATGTCCTTAAATCAACATTACTAAAGAAAGATGACATCATTTATCAAAAGCCTTGCATTGTCTTACGTTATGAAAGGCGTTGCTTTTGGTTTGGGTGCTGTTGCAGCATTTGCTACAGGTCTTAGCGTTACCAATAACAAAAATAGCAATCTTATAGGAGAAGCGAAAGCTGCTTCTGTTAAATCAATGCAAAGAGAGTATGAGAAAGTTCGTTTTATGGACGATGTTCCAAATCTGCTGAAGAACAACGACTGTGTTGACCAGGAGCTACTATTCGAACCCTCACAATATGACGATCATCAAAGTCAAAGTAAGTTAAGACTTTCAACTTTTATATTAGGTTTTTAATAGTTTGCTAAGCTTTGCATTTGTACCATTTGCTCGAAGGAAAATAAATGAATATCTCTATTATCTCAGGAGACACTTGGCAAACCTTAAAGGACCGTGTACGTCAAATTTACATATAGTATATGCAGCGGCGTGGCGAAATTTTTTATGATAATGTGGAGCCTATAGGACTGTATGCAGTGGCCACCTTTGCCCAGTTAGTGAATAGGAATTGTCAAGAAGATACTTAGAGAGTTGAGGAATGCCGTGACTAACAGGAAGTTATCTGTCAATACCAGAAAGAGGATAATTAAGACGTAAGTGTGGGTCAATTTTGTTGTATAGTGCGGAAAAAATGGTCAATATCCTCGACCAGTCAAAAGAGACTAAGAGCGATCAAGATGTGGTGGTAGAGAAGAATGATGAAGGTACCATGGACAGCAAAGAAGACAAATGAGATCGTGTTGGCCGGCGTTGGAGAGGGGAAACAATTGATGAGAGATGTGAGAGGCAGATCGTTACAGTATTTCGGACATCAGATGAGGAGAGAAATCGAAAAACTGTTGGTAGAAGGAATGATAGGGGGTTCGAAAACAAGAGGACTGCCAAGAGAAAAATATATAGTTGACTGTCACGCTTAATGAGAGGAAGTAATAAGCCTATCAAAGTCATAACAGAGACAAAACACAGAAAGAGATGGAGATCCATAGTTGCCGACGTCTTGGGGAATATGGCATAGCGGTAGGTAGGTAAGCCTAGATAATCGTTACTTTGTAGAACAGATGTCGTGTTGAGAGATATTGAACACCGTACTCCGTCAGATACGGCATTATTTTCTACCTCGAATAATCTGTCTGGCCTGCCATTACAAGTAATACTTTTTTGGGGTCATCTTATTTATAGTAAATAATCGTTGTTTTACATACTTTTAATTTCAGGGGAAGATAGTTTAAAAAGTCATTGATGGCGTTAACCTCCTGGTAGACACGGAAAAGCGATCAGAGAAGGGCACAGACATTGACGATCTTCTTCTCAAGATGTAATCATAAAATTGGCAAAGCTCTCGCTCATCTTCACACTACTATTTCAAAACGGCATTTAATTATACAAATATATACTTACATATTTTAATTATTAATAAAACTAGTGATTTTCTATGTTTATATTATCTCTTTTTGTAATCTTCTTCGTATCTCTGTGGAAAGTCGATACTTTCAAAACATTCATACAATAGGGTCCCGAATTCCGTTAAGTAGTTTTTGAACGATTTGGAGTTTCCTGATTTCATCTACAATTGCTATGTTTGGCTTCATTATTGATGACGAGTTCCTAATGTGTGCTATTTCCTTCTTTTTCTGTGATTTTGATACAGACCCGTAGCTCGGATGGGTTAGGAGTCACTCTTCCACCCAAGTGACTGCTAAATTTTAACACCCTCCCTCCCCAAGACTTCAAAATAATGCATTTCTCTACCGTTCATTTACTTCTTGCCCCACCCCCGGCTTTCAAAAGTTTTCATTAACGCTACAGCAATATTTCAAAGTAAATCGGCGGGGGTATTAGCAGATACAGAGCCGTTCCTGTAGACTACGTAACAGATCGCGGCATAGGGTACTATATTGATGTCATCATTATCCCTATGTTGCTTTTCTAGGAATCCAAGGAAACTCTTTGAAAATTGTAGTTGTACCACAACCAAAAAACGCGCGTGCACAAAATATTGCGTCTAAGTCCCATTTGAACTATTAATAACGACCGTAAATTTTTTACCGTAAAAAAGGATCAAACCTGGACAGCTAAAGCAGATGCTGTTCTCCCATCCTCAAAAGTGGGGGGCCCCCAGAACCTACGCCCATGGTTTTATCCCAGAATGGTGAAAGAATACATCGAAAACCATAAACATTTGTGCTGTACACCTGGTCAGAATACTATCAATGAAGACAGTCAGTGGTTCATAAACCGTAAGAATCTATTTACACTTCACAAATCACTCCTTTCTATCATACAATACTTTGTCTAATTCCTTTTTTCTCCCCTGATTACAATCCTATTTATACAAGCGTATGGAGCCTGGAGCTAATGTCACGTGACTCCACACACAACCATATATAGAACAATAAAACGTGTTAACAGTTTACAACAATTTGTTTCAATATTTTATCTGTGCGCCTTATGTTAGGGCGCCTATTTTAATTTTATAAGTTCGTTTTCCGCCTGGATTATCAATTGCTCATGTTTTCGAGTTTGGTTTGGTTAGTAAGAATTTACAACTTGGATTTGTAATCTCTTTTCAAAATTTTTTTTCTTTTCTGGAAATTGGATACTTTCACACGTATCAAATTCTTTTAGAATAAATTAGAATAGATCTATACAAGACTATTCCGTCTTTATAAACGCATATGAGCATTGAGAATATCATCAGTAAGCCTGGACCATTGATAATCCCCTCAATGGCCATCAGCGGATTGTGTAAGAGTAAGAAAAGTCCTATTTTGGAGTTTACTTATTTAGCAAACTTAACAGCGACGTGACTATCAACATAACACAACAGTACATCAGCATATGGTAATCACCAGTGACTTCCATGGAGAATATTTTCTTAACGTAAAACATGCAATACGACTCCATCAGAAAGCGTTTTCTTTTAAGAATATCAGAAACACAAAGTATTTTTAAAATTTAACAAGGAAATGTATTACCCTTCATGAAAGCATCTGTAATAGGATTTTAAAGTTCACAGCATGATTTAACATCACCTAGACATCATGAATCTCAACATTAAATATTAATCGGTGACTCAAGATGCAAGAAAATACATATACAGAAGGATTGAAATTTCTATGACTATCTAACGCCATTGGTACATCGTTTTAAGTTTAAACAATTGATGATATAGACAGGAATTTTTCTTCTTTAAGTACATTGTAGGACCCCGAAGCATACATTCTTTTTATGCTGTCAGAACTGCTTCAATTCGTTTAGAATCATCAATACCACGCACCCTTTTCGAATCTGTACGCTGTACAGACACGTTTTTACAGAAGAATCAGGGGCGGGGAAAGATAAAGCAGATTGGGGGAGGGGGGCAAGTAGGCTGGGTTCAAATTTACTTTCTCACGTTCCAAAGTATGCAGAAGCAAATTCTGTTGTGTGTCTCAATATGCACATTTTGCTGTGAATGTGACACAATGTCTGTCGCAATCAATTTCAATTTTGATAAGGAGATTTTGCAAATATTTGGGGGCCATGGCCCCTGCTGCCCCCTGTTCCTCCGTCCCTGAGAATACTTTACCATTGTGCGTGATGATGACTGCCTTGTACTTATTGTCAGCAATAATAATTTCTATATGGCAGTAATATCCATCTAGGAGGATGAGTGGGACAGTGGCTATAATCACAGAAAGTTCTATAAGCTCGGAGAATAGATAAAGAGGGGGATGGTGACTATTTATTTATGTTTGTGTCTATATATACTTACAAAAGTCCCAATCATTACGAGTTGCATCGAACATCTTAAACTGAATCTTACGCTGGATATTCTTATCTATTCAGGCACCATTTCCGGTATGACATTTGACGAATTTGATAAGTTACGCTCTTGATGCAAAATGCTCTAACACATAATGACTCTGAAAACCAACTTAAGACATTCTATTCCTAGTCAAGTATACGCCAGGCTGTTACGTGAGAATAACAACGTGGTACAAATTTTGAAATGGGGAAAATGATGATGAAACGTAAAAGGTGTACGAAAGGAAATGCTGCTAGATAATTAAAAAATCCAGGATGGTATGAAAGGTCTGCTATAATTTCAGAGTATGAACGCTACAATGATGATGAAAAAGTAGCTCTAGTAATTGCACAATGCTATAACCACTTTGGGCTGAAATTTGCTGGGTAAAGCTTAACATTGGATAGAATAACGAAAACAGATAAACGAGATTGAAGGTGTTATCATTGTTTTACAGGTAGTATTAGGTAGCTAGACATATATTAGCATATTGTCGACATTGCCAAATCATGCTACATCATTGATCTACAACCCTGGACAAATAGAAGTTAAACTTTTACTAAACTTCGGTGAAAATGGATCTAATTATGCAACACACTTGTCACATGAAAGGAATGTCCAGTCCTGGTATTATTAAATTAATAAATTTTGTTTCCTAGACCTCTACGTTTTGTAGCAAGGAGGTCTGACATGTAAGTACCCAAAATACTCGTTTTTAAACTTAACAATATTTTGGAAACGGTGTTAGGGAAACTTCGATAGTAGAGCACTTAGAAGAAGTGAAGGAATCCGATGGTGGCAGCACGTCACGAATAACGAGCTCCGTGAGCGAACGCAACAACCTCCATTCTAGTTTTAACCACTCAAAGAAGGGTGCGATGGTATTGACATATCCTGCGCCTGCCTCCGAGTCATCCACCCCGCGGGGTACAGGATTTTAGTCCGTCTGCAGCAGGATGGGGAAGCGTACGAGGCGCACCTCGCACTCGATGGCTCGATGTCGTCGCCAAAGATCTGCGATCCTGTGGAGTGCCTCTATCTCAAG
>JAAAKL020018430.1:0-10243 GCA_010016065.2 Carybdea cf. marsupialis auct. non (Linnaeus, 1758)
GTGTTTGGTGTAGTGAGTGGGTGGGGGGGGGAGGTCAGGTGGGGGTGGTTGGGGGGGGGGGGGGTGGGGGGGGGCCTGGCGGCGGCTGCGTTCTATAATGTTTAATCTTTCTTATTTTCCTTATGTTTAGGTACAGATTCTGTGTCATCTGAGACAAAAAGCGATGAACAAGCACTGCAGGCTTATATATTTAAAAAATATAATCGAGATGTGCATCCTGTTAGAGAGGGATCCAAGAGTGAAACTGTTATGGTAACATTCGATGTTCAAGTCATACGCATCATTAAAGTGGTATGTTATGATTGAAGTATGTTGTACTTTTCCATCAGCTGATAATCATATGCTATTATTTTATTTTTTTGTGGCATACTCGATTTCGATTTCAAACTTTAATTCTTTGGTACTCTTCATCACATTCTTTAGGTATGAATAATTCCACCCGGCAGAAGCTGATTTTTTGTCGTGCCATGGTGACAGTGTAATAAATCACCATTGACACTGATTCTTTGCGTTTTCTTTGATACTTGCACAAATTATTGTTACTGCAAAACTCGAAAAAACTAAAAAAGATTGCTTGTTTGATTTTGTCGAAATTTTTCGTGGGGCTCTCGTCACGAAAATACATCGAAATAAAAGAAATTTTGCACTTCACAGTTTATACTGTAAACGTAAAGTGAGAATAATTCAAATGTTGATATTACATTGATGAATCCATGGATAGACACGACTACAAATAGTATCTGATAGTAAAACTTTGGATTGCAGGAAGAATAGTAAAAGGCGATGTTATCAGACAGGGGCTACCAATACATTTTTACAGGATATCAAAAGAACGAGCAACGTTTTATTTTCATGACGAAAATCAGACCTGAAGCTTCGAAAAAATGGTACAAGCCTACTTTTTAAGTATTTTGTTTGCTAGCAGGACACTTATTCCATTAATCGCAGGCTTAAGCGACGCATGATTTCCCTTTATTAACGTCAACAACTACAACATCTTTGTTAAAAATAAGCGAAACAAATCTAGTCCTCTTATTAGAGTAATCGTCATCATGATATCGCTCTTCAATAGAACCTGCCTTCCCTTATATCCATCCTTTGAACCAATGTCTTTGCCTTCTAACGGAACTATCTCACCCGATCCGCTGTGGATCGACGCCGGCGGAAGCGCTTCTTCTCGTTTCCATGCTACTGCTATCTTGTTGCACTTACAAGTAAAGTGATCCGTATTATTTTCACATCAATATATCTGGTCATTCAGCATTCTCCTTATGAAGTAGAAGTCAGAAAGTATTGATCTGAGCACTCGAGAGTTTCACCTCTGATCGTTGGATCTTTTCAGGCCTTGTATAATGTTTGCTCTTTGATAAACATCCACATTGCTATTGTTTTCTTTCAAGGTTTTCCCCATATATATATATTAGGATATTAATCAAATATAAACTTTGTTTCTTCTAGAGTGAACGCGATCAATTTATTCAAGCATACTTATGGATAAATCAGGTAAAAATTAGTTATTAGTAATAGGTGCTAATGTGACAACTTGAGAAAAGTGAACTATGTTATCACTGGGTCACTATAGCTCAGAGTAGAGCGGCACGACGCGCATGCGTGGATTTGGCATAGGCAGCCAAAATGAATTGGTAATCTTTATACTTTCAGAGGACATGACCCATGATAAATATAAGAATTTGAGTTTAGAGTTTAAATTTCTCATTCACATCGGAGAGCACCGCAGTATTGTCAATATCCCTGATGCGTGCACAACACATGCAGGCTCTTACGTACTCTGGAATATTGCCATGGGTCATTAAAGAAAGTCTTAAGATAAAGGAAGAGAGATTTATGCCAACTTGGGTACCAGAAGACGACGCCTTTGCTAGGAAGTTATCCTTGATTAACATGACCTAGTTTCTATATCAATTTAAGGCAACGAAGAAGAACTTCAATAATATTAATGATAATAATACTAATCTTGTCTCATTCTCAATCCCAGTTGGTTAAGTGGGCCAAGTACTGCACAGAACTTAAAACTCCACTAGATCGAAAATGGCGCTTATGCTGATGACTTTTGCAGAATCCCTGCAGCGTTTTTTACACTTTTTTGTCCCAGACTGTAACTTTGATAGGACGGGGAAAGCTCTCTCGATAAATGTAATTTTATCTGACAATAAAGCGACGGTCACGTGTTGATTTTCAGTCTGTCAATCATTCTATCTGGTTGTATGTTTGCATGAACGGCTCTTTGAGGTTTCTAACGTTTTAGAGGTTGTTCCTTACATATGCAACTTTTGGATCATTGTGTCCTGTGATGGTGCTGTAAAATGAGAAAACTGGTCTTTTTGAGGTTTATTTGTACCTGATCCATAACTACTTGCAGTCCAAGTGATCTACTGTGGAGGCCATACTCTCTGATGCTTTCTTTAAGGCACTTTAAAGTTTAGGTTATGGACACTAGGCATTGGATACTTTATTCTCTAGATTGCTAGCGATAGATGTTACGTAGACAATTTTGAAAGTACCAAGAATCTTCAGGGACATTAAAAGAGCCAAAGTTATGGGCATGAGATAGAATGAAGGTAGACGAGGGGCATTGTTTACTTCACTAAAAGTCTAGCATAATACGCCAAAGAGGAAAATTTGATTTATTGTCGGTAATTTCTAGCCTTATATACTTCAGTAAAGTTGACGGAATTTAAATTTTGGTGTTAAACTTGGAATGAAGGCATCTTAATATAAATAAACATTAAATAAACGTTTACATTTCCATTCTTATCTAGCTTACATTTCCTACCAACGTAATTGATTTCTATGGAATCCGTCTAGGAATCATAAAATAATCTGTAGGAAAGTAAGATAAACTAAAGAACTAGAAATGCAGCCTTCTTTGATGTGAAAACTTACTAAAAAAGGTAAAAAATGGAGTCGTGGTGGTTTGACTAGATAAAAGACTGATGACATTTAATAAAATGACTGGGAATATCACTTTATTTTATGTCCGAAGATTGAATAAAAATGCCTGTTGTGTACAAAGCATGACAATGACTATCCTTAATTGATCACGATGGGCAAATTCTGATATTTTCATGTAACTAGAGAAACGCCACGAGCCTCCGCTACAAACTCTCTTGATGACCCTAAGCCTTTAATTACTCTTTAATATGCTTGTGGCTGTCATCTTAAGACCTATTATGACGAGTCCAAAATCTGCAATGTTTACATGGACGGTTCCCATTGGCGATCGTCTCACAATTTCCTGATGCGCAGTCATCAACTATCAAAATACGGAAAGTTTAAATTTATGTCTCCTATTTCTAATCTTCTGGCACCGGTTAAGTAAGGAATGATGTTCACCCCAGGTAACGAGGGAATAAATACTGATATTGCTGTCAGAAACGGGTTAAAGTATTATAGTAGAATTGTTCTGTTTTGGTTGCCGTGGCAAATATGAACACCAAATTGCCGACCTAAATCCCGCTAGTTATAGTTTCGTTCCCTTTTTATTTGAATATCGTTTGCTAATGACCTGTGAAGTGCTCTTTGAAAGTTAAAAGTGCATTAATAATAGCTTTCTCCTCTGACCAAGTCATCAGTTCAATTGCAATAGAAAGTGGAAGATGGTTGTTATGGAGCGACCGCAAGGTCAAAACGTTTATTGGCGGGAAGCGGACGAAATAGTAACGAGACAAATAAAAATATGATCCTTAGCATACATTTATAGATCCACACTACCAACAATAATCAGTTTTTTACTCACTTAACAGTCTCAGTGTTCGATAGTTCGATGTAAACGGCTTTAAGGTTCAGTTATTTACTTCGATCGATCTTCGTTGGTGCGGATTGAGGATTCCAACAGGCGAATGAGCGTTCTTTAGAAGAGTGGATCCGAGTATGATTTTATTCTCGACAACGTCGGCCTTCTCCACAAACAATTGTAGAAATCTAATGATCGCCTGTCTTTATATATCTGACAATCATCATCTTCTTGCAGTCGTTATGGAATGGGAATCATTCTTCCTCTCGTATACTTAATGATGTCAGTGACAGACACACCCAGTACTGCATCTCACTCGTTGACGTATGCCCACTCGAATAATTGTCGTCATAAACTTCTGCCGTTATGTCTAGTTTTCCTTCCATAAATGAACTTGCCGTCATAGCTTCATTCATTGGTTCATTCATTCATTCATTCATAAAAGACCCTATGACATGGTATTTCATTTGAGGTTTCAAAAACTATAGAATTTTCTTTTCAAGGTCAGACAGAAACATCCTCAAAAGGGGCTTTGCAGAAAGGATAGTTTATTTTGTATGGCAAAGTGTTATGATCCTAGGGATCTTGAATATTCACAAATCATTTCAACGTTTGCTTCTAGTTTATCAACTTTCCTAAAGTTCAATTGTTGACTTTTCATGCCAATCCTTTATTCTCATGCATTCCTTATTTCTAAAAAATCCTTTTTTGCTACTGTTCAACAAAACAACAAATTAAGAACTTAATTTATGAACTCTAAAAGCAAAATACATAGTGCGTAAACCGTCCTGCACTCTCACCTTGATAATATCAACGTTGGCGAGTGGATGTACTTGATCAATCAACATCATGCACTCGGAAAAATCTAGAGTGTTAACAAATGTACACAAAAGTTCCTTTCTTTTTGCCTGGTAACATAGTCACACCTAACAAGTTCGCCGCGCCAATAGTGCATTTGTTGTTGAGAATTTCCTCGCTTCATCGACTTGCACAAAAGGCAGCTATAACTTAAAACTATATCTTTCAATGATGATTTTGCCGGAGTCAGAAAATATTTCATCATGTGCGTAGCCGGTAATCTGTTATTACGAAGGAATTCAAATGTCAAAAATAACGCAGTGCATATCCTTCCTAATGCGTAGGTTTGTTAACAGTTGTAAATGTACAATTTATTATTTTGAAAGTAACTCTCTCCCCCGAAAGATGAAACTGAGTCTACTTCTTTCTAATGATAATGCGCCGCGGTTGTCAATCAAACCTATCCCTTGAAAAAAAGAATCTACCTTCTTTGCTCGTAACTTAAATTGTTCACTTGACTTGATTATGAACAACACACGGTAGCTTCTCATTCGAGAGCAGCTGTTGTAGCAAACAGAAACCTTACTAAGAAAATGAGGCTAGGACACGAAAGCGAAAAAGAGAACCTGACAGCTGATTCCAATTTACGTAACCTATTTTATAAAGACTTAAGAGGCGGGGGGCATTACTTGAAATCCAATCTCCTCTGAACTTTTTTCACTTTGCATTGTATTCATTGCCAATTATATGAAATAATTAGCAAATTTCTTACTGAAATTGTTTAACAGACATCATTATACGATCCAAAGATTGACTTTGCTCCAGCAATTATCGGTTGATGTCTTGAACCGATCCCATGTTTTTGCTTAAGGCCGGATAAAGATTTGTTTTCCTATCAGTTGTTCTCCGAAATTAAACTTAGCTGACCTATAAAAGTGGCAACCTACTTTGATTTAGACCCTGCATATAATGCATTGAAGAGTCCATGGTCATGAGCATAGAAGTTTGACGGCTGTGCTTCATCCTCTACCTGTATCCCCCCTTCATCCCCGGTGTATTCGCGTGATTTGGTAAAGGACCCTTAATTATTACACGTTGTATTTTATGGCGAGTTACAGGTTTAGGAATCATTTCAGACAGATTAGGATCAGTGCATATTTTTGATTTTATCAAATAGCTTCTATAACAGATTTTCTAGATAGTTAAGAGAGATACTAATCGAAAGTGAAAATTTCACCATCGGGATTCGAACCCGGGACCCACGCATTCGCGGTGTGTTGCTCTACCAACTGAGCTATGGTGACCTATAGTGCGTGACCCATAATGCATGGTGACATTTTCATTTTTCATTAGCATCTCTTTTAACCTGACGTCTTCAAATCCTCTCTTCTGTGTTATTTTCTAAATAGAAATATTTTTGTGATCAAGGCGGTGTATATTTATACAATTCTAGTAACGAAATGTAATTGTTTATCTCGTTGTAGTATTGGAACAATCCATATTTGAAATGGAATCCGAAGGATTTTGGAGGAGTCACCTCAATACACGTGTTACCAGATCGCGTCTGGGTTCCTGATATAGTTTTATACAACAAGTCAGTACTGACATGCAATTTTTATTATATTTTCTTCTCTGTAGTAGACGCATATGATAATTAAAGTGGGGTAGCAAGGATTGCCAGTTTCATAGCAGCTGGTATCAGGGTTGTTTGATAAAGAAGAAGCTCGAGTATTCTAACTCATGATCCTAGCAATTCATAGCCATATTTCAAAGGCTTCTTTCAGCTACCAAGGTTATTTTAGCATCTGCAGTACCAACGTACGGATTTTTATATGAGGGCACTAGTGGGCGCGTTGGGACCTTGATACCCACTGCTTCCAGTTGTCCACCACGTTGCTACTTTTGATGTCAATAACGGGCTTGCAAACAGAGATGAGTTGACGAAAGATTCGAATTCGTGAAAATCTTCTGGCAGCCTGAACGCCCGGAAGACACCTTTTCTACTCTCGTTAAACTTGCGGACGAAAAGTGCGTTTATTTTAGACAGAAGGGTTAAAGTGGAAAGGATTATCAGGACTACCAGATAATACTTCATGTTGTTTTGTTTGTTAGTTTTGTATATTTGTTTTTTAGCTTTCCTAGATTTCTTTTGAGTGTTTACGGTCTTTGCTGTCTCTTTCCCATTTTTCTATTCACATCTGGAAGTGGCAGGGATAAAATGCTACCACATTTAAAAAGTCAAATTCTGATTTGTGCGATGGAAACAATTCTTAATATCAAGTTAACTCATTGCGTATTGTGACTGAAAATTGCCAACATGACGCTTAAATTGTGAGACCCTGTGTCATGTGCGTGGACGTCGATAAGGATTTAGGAAAATTGTCCTGTCGTAAATAAACTTATTAAGGGAAATCTTAAATCTAGATAAAAATGTTTCCCCAGTGGGTTCCATAAAAATCTTCGCAATTGCCCTCCCTCAATACACTTTTTTAACAGTCCTACGGCTTTCTAGCAATGGCTTACTGTAGTTTGTCTAAGCGTTATGGCAAACATCGTTCTACGCAACTATTCTGCAATGTATTCTGATTGAAGTGATTTTGGGCCGCTGTTTCCTATTCAAATGAAACTATACCCTTTTAAAATCGTTCCTAGACACTTTCTTAGTTTATAATATATGACAAAGTGGTAGTGACATTTATCACTTATAAACTGCAACCAATTTACACGTTAATATAAAGTTCTTGAACATAACGTTATTATTTTGGAAGATACAGTCTCCATTTCTCATTTTGAATCCTGCGTATTTGGTAATAATTTTGTGTTATTACCAGTTCTTTCACTTTCAATTGTAATGTGCTGATTTAATTTTTGATACTTAACTACACATTAAGGCAACTAAATTAAATGGCACCAAGAAATTGCATAGAATAAACGTCGCCTCCACAAAAATGTAATACATCGATGAAGGTGATAAAAGAAATCTGAAATATTACATAAAAGATTGTATAAAATTCATGATTTTCAGATAGTCAATGTACTACATAACTTAATATTTTATTATCTTTTCTTGATGACAGTGTTGACAGCAATGGACAGCTAGGTGGAGGGACAGAGGTATACAAGAGGAAAGTCAGCGTTTGGTACGACGGCAACAATACATGGCTGAATCCTGTCATATTTAAAAGTATATGCCGAATTGATGTTAGCTACTTTCCTTTCGATGACCAAATTTGCAAACTGAAGTTCGGTTCCTGGGCTTTTGACGCTTCAAAAATCGATATGCGTGCCCCAAAGGCAACGTCTGCATTAAATCGATATTATATACCGAATGGAGAATGGCAATTGATAAGTATTAGTTCCAAAAGGAACGAAATGAAGTATCAGTGTTGTCCTGTTCCTTTTGTGGATATTACGGTAACAATCAACTTACGAAGGCATGCTTTGAACTATACACTTACACTGATTATCCCATGTGCTCTCCTCTCTTCACTCGTTTTCCTGGGATTCATACTTCCACCGGAGTCTGGGGAGAGAATTGGCTTAAGTATCACCGTTCTACTCTCGGTAACTGTATTCCAGCAATTAACCAGCCAGTTGATGCCTTCCTATGATTTTCCTTACTTGGCCCAGTATTATTTAGCAACAATATTACAGACTGGTTTCTCTTTAGTTGTCACTACTTTAATTTTAAATTTCTATCACCGGAGTCAGCGCAACATGCCATGGATAATGCGGAAGGTAGTCCTTGGTTGGCTTGCCCCGGTCTTGTTTTGTCATATTTGCAAGAAGCAGAAAAAGACGGACTACTCGTCGTGCCCGACGTCACCAAGAAGCGCGAGTGAGCACGAACGCCAAGAACAGTTGCACGAAATTCGAGTAGACTGGCCTGATAGACCTAATTACAAAAAGCGATCGGCACCGCAGCCAGTTACGCGCACTCTGTTAACCGACCGCCGTTACGAGAATGGAACCACGACAGCTTACCCGCCACAGAATTCAGGCGAGCCATACTCCCCGAAGCACTCCAATGGGAGAATTAGAGGACTGTTTCGATCTCGAAAGACTACTCTTCAAACATCCATGGTTGGTCAAAGCTTAAGAAGCGCCGGCCTTACATTGTTAAGTGAAGGAGTTGCAAAGCAAGGAGTTGAAGCATTTGAAGAACAGAGAAAAGAGGTAATGAAAAAGAGAGCGAAAGAATGGCTAAAAGCAGCGCGTGTCTTGGACAGGTTCTTCTTGATAATGTTTATCTTAACATCAACAATCACCTTGGTCATTATATTCTTCCGAGCGCCAAGATTCAATCTGCGCTGATATGGAAAGAAAATATCAAACATCTGACTCTTGCTGACAGCGCTTGAAACTGAGGCTACTGGCAATGCAGGCAGACGTCCGAAATCAATTGCTCACACTTTAGTGGGCGTATAGAGTTCGTTGATGGTATTCGCAGGACGAATTAACGGCCGTTGACAGGCATGACTTTGTTAAGAAGTTGGCAATTTGCTATGAAATTGTGATCCGTTATTTATTATATTAATCCAGAAAAATTGTAGTACAACAACGAGAGATGATCATGTAAATAAACACTTCTGATATATTGAAACATTCAAATGGTGAAGTAAAACAAGACCTGGAATTAATATGAACAGAGGAAAAGAACTGAAGATCTGGTTGCTAGTTGCGACATGATGTGGCACTGCGTTGTCATGAAAAGGTTTCGAAGTTGTCAATAAAATAGTAAAGTTGATATTTCGTATGTAAAATAAATACCATTTATTTGTAATTGATTATGGCAAAGCCTTAGTCAGTTTCAAATCTGTGTACAATAAAATAATAAGAAGTGCGCCTCCTTTCATTGACGCCGCCCAATTTTAGATAGTTTTGTTTATACGGAAAGGGTTTCAGTTGATACAGCATTTGGTTTTAAAATCTGCTTCTCAGGATCAGTGTTAGCTCTTGCATTTAAAGACGGTGAAAATGCCCCAAAATGTTTAAACTTTCAATAGATTTGGAAGTTTCTCATTGTCACATCATTTAGTCTGTAACCTCTATCAAAAGTCTTATTCTTTAACGCACATGTAAAGTCGGCAGTTGAAGACTATCTTGATAAGCTACAGCCCATCCTAATTATCCGTTTTAAGCTGACATTCAAACTCCAACAGCAGTCCTTGTACTTTGAGTTGGGAGAATAAATAAGAGGTAAGGAAGCTAGCTGTACTAATCGAATGTGTTTAAATAGCTAGTAGGAAAGCCCCACTTTCATATGACTCCTACCGAAGCTTTTATGGAATGGTTATCTACCCTAATGGAAATGATATCTTCTCTTTTCTGTATTTTATTGGAAAATTTACATATCATAAGACGCAATACGATTACACGCTTTAGAGTTGGTATACTACATCACTTTACATCTCAATAACGTCATTGAAAATGCCGGAGACTCCTCCCCCCACCACCCCAACTCACACAGGAGACGATTTCTTTCCAGCAATGTAACGGTGAAACGAGATTATTCCTCAAACTCTTTGTAGAGCCCATACCACAATGGAGATGAATTCCATAGGGTATTACCTTGTATCATTCTAATAATAATACGTTCCCTAGATACAAACAATAAAAATAGATTTAAGAATACCGTTGCGACAGTGCTCAATACATTTCTGTAGAGCTCAATCATACAAATCAAAGGAC
>JAAAKL020018431.1:0-10242 GCA_010016065.2 Carybdea cf. marsupialis auct. non (Linnaeus, 1758)
AATAGCACACTTTACCATACAGCTCTGACGTCTGTCAGTTGTCATCTCGAAATCCTTAGATATTACAAAACATACAATTATAGTCCATGCACCAAAAGGGGCCTGATATGGATGACCTAAAGACTTACCGAACTAGTTCCCTACTGCCTCAAAATTTCTAAACTTGTAATAGCTATTTCATTCTATTGATCAGGTTGCCTTGGCCTTGTCCAGTTCCATTATTAGTTGATTTTATTCAGAAAATCAAACAACTCTTCTAGTAAACTGGCCTGCGACATTCCACGGGCAATGTCGTAGGCCTAATGATTTTTGTACTGCATATAAATGACAGACCATAAGTAGTCGATAATAACCTATTCTCCCATGCCTCCTAAGTATCCAAAATGTACACCACTTCAAAAAGATCATAAAAGAAGAGGCTAACCCATTTAACCGCTAGTCATCCTTCTGTAATGTCGTGTTTGCTTTACATCGAGTTTGGATGGTACCACTTGCAGTATTTGCTAAAAACAGTGCCTGGCCAACAGCCCGAACAAAATCAAACATACATGAATATTTCGTTAATCAAACGATGACTGCAATTACGTACTACCTAGGTATTCTATTTGAATATTCATGGCGGGGCATGGTATTCATAACATTACTGATACAATTTTACTCTTGTTTCTCACGGTTTTGATAATAAAATTGACCATTTAAGGTTTGCTTTACATTTGAATGAATCAGCTGCACACAAAACGTCTTAGAAGTCAAGGTGTCAGTTTAATTGTTGCTATCTGTTTGTGCCGTTTTACAACAGATAGGAATGATTTGCTGGCCATTTCGAAGGATCTAATCACACTAGACTTCACAACAGCTTTGGACTGAACTTTTCCTTTGTCATGACTTCCCTTGTTATAGTTTTGCAACGTAGCTCTTGAACTAGAAAGTAACTTGTACGAAATTGTACTATATTTCGACGAAGAGGATATATGTCTTGTATTGTAAGGGAGCATTGGCTTGTCTTGTCAAGCACACTTGATTTGGCACTAAAAGTCTCTACTCTCAAGCCCACCAATTCAGCGCCCTTCCCGCCAAGCACACATTTAAAATACATTTTCAGCACTGTCCTATCTCCTATGTACTCATGTGTAATTGTGTTCTTCTATAACTAAGAAAACATCTATGTTGTGAAATGGAGAAAAGATATACGGGTAGATCAACATCAATGAAAATAAAGTAACTCACTCCCTCATCTTCCAAGCTACAGAAAACGTTTTGGGAATCACATTCCAGGAATACAATTCCGTAATAAAACCTTGTGGGAATACAATACGGTAGGCCAACCTCAGCTGGGCATAGCCGACGAGTTGAATAGCAGATACTACCAACTGACATCCTCCAATACTATATGGTCAAAATACCAAGATTTTGCGAGATCAAATAAATAGAACTATCTGTAACACCAAGATAACCAATGCAAGGATATTTGTGTCTGCATGTTCCCCATTTTCGTGAATATCAAAGACCTTCGTTAAAAAGGCTAAGACCGGGGCTCCAGTCCGTCCAAAGACAACACCTTTTCATATTCACAATCAATTCATGTTGTTAATGAATTTTATCTCAGGTTTTGAGTGATGGTGATGAATAACTGAAGCTAACTAACTAACTAACTAACTAACTAACTAACTAACTAACTAACTAACTAACGTACCTCTCCTTTTACGGAGACTAATTAACTAGGGAACAGCAGGATATAGTACGTAAGACAACAGTACAGGCATCTTCTACGAATTAAATTTGGCAATACGAAGAGATAGAAGCTTCAGGAGAAGCGAGAAAGCATTACGGAAATTCCAGTAAGGCAGCTCAATGGATTTACTTTCATTTATCATCTCTTGATACCATATGTAGTAAGGGTTATAGGTGTTATTACACACATCGTCGCTATAATTCGAAGTATCTAGCGCATGGATTAACATCAATATTGACGAAATGGTTTAAAACTAAAGTCGGTACTTGACAAGATTGCATCCTGTCACCAAAATCATCCAATGCAATCTGTCAATGTAATACTTCAATATATCTTAGACTACCCACTAAACAGCCAAGTTTACAGTTAAACTCTAACTTGTCTACTCACAATGAAGATATGCCTCGGCACTAAACTAATCAGCCACCTATTCTGTAAGCAAAAAGGTTGAAACTGCTTGCCATAGATGGCCACGGAAGGTAGATGACAGAAACTGGCTATTTGAAAACCAGCATCTAAGAACAATGCTTGGCAAAAACTTCAGATACAGTGTGAAAATAAAAGAACTTAACAGTGTGATATTGACACAAATAACAACATCAAAAGAATCCCCCTTAACTGTTAAGGCTATCTTGCGAGGGGCGAGGAACCACCACTCATAAAGTCAAAGAAACTGGCACAGATGCTTATACAGTAAACCTCCATATAGCGGACATCCAAAATAGCGGACATCTCTCAATAGCCGACAGTTTTCTTATAAAGGAACTGCATTGCAGTCAAACTCTTGTCAAACATCTTTATAGCGGACAGTTTATAGCGAACACCTTTTCTGGCTCCCGAATGGAAGTTTGCACTTGGAAAACCTCTACATAGCGGACAGTGGGGAAAAAAACCAGCAATAAATTTGATTTTTGCAAGTTGTTTTATTTTAAACATTTAGAAACAGTACGATTCATCTCTTTTTACGATTCATTTCTAACCAATCTTAGGCTTTGGCAGGGCCAAGAAAACGATATTGAACGGGATTTCTAGCCTCCTACACGATTTACTCTTTTATCAATAACCTCTGCTTCAATAGAGTAATAGGGAAGAGTGAGGAAAAACGACACAATTTTACATACATTCTTCAGAGTATGCACCAAAACAAATTCTTCTCTCATGGAATCAATTTTGATTATAGCAGCTGCATTTCTGTCTTCCACATCTGTTGCTTCTCTCTGGCAATTTAATCTCTCTCCAATAAGAGACTCCAAATGTTCATATAGGCATGGCAACCTCTAAGAAACGATTCGTGCAGCAACTGGGTAAAGCTTCTAGCGACAATCAAAGGAATGTGTCGGAAATTTCTTCTGTGATCAACAGCTTCATTTTGAACTGTGCAACTCCAGCACCGTAACATGTCTCGTGTTCCAGATCGAGAGACAAACAAGTGTTTTCGAAAACATTTTCATTTCGAATGTACAATGTGTATTCGAATGAACAATGCATTTGCAATGATGTTCGAACGTTTGCAATGTACCGTAAGGCATTGCACAACAGGTGGAAGGGATTGTTTCTTGTGTAAATGCTCAAATAGAAGCTTATTCGAAGTGGCTTGTTCAAAGTATCAACTTTCCGCCCAAATGAAGCGCAAAAATCTTGATCTTGAGGAGAAAAGGAAAATTGTCGAGCGCGCAAAAAAAATTCGTCTATGGGCTGTCGAAAGATTGCCTAGCATTACTACATTGGAAAAAAGCTATTGCAAACATTCAAAGAATTCAAAAACAGGAGTACGAATTTATTACTGGGAACAGAAAAAAGTTGAGGCGTGGACAGTAGGATAAATGAAGTTCCTTTTTCATGGTACAAGAAACGTGCTGATGTAAACGTGTATCCGGATGGCCCTATGTTACAAGAAGAGGCCATGTTAATCAAGAAGCGATTGAACAACGATGGCAACGGTTGGCTGTAAAAGTTCAGGGCTTCTTATGGGTTACGGCAAACAGGAATAACTGAATAGGCAGATGATGTCCCAAGATCGATCATCCAGTCTTGGATCGAACGGTTGCATGAGCTTTTAACTGGTTATGAACTTAAGAACACTTGGAACATAGATAAATCTGCGCCTTTTTCAAGGCATTGCCGGAAAAGGGACTAGTGCTATAAGACAATGGCTGTAAAGGCAGTTCAAAAATCCAAAGAACGACTAACTAAAACTCCTAGATGCTTCCAGAGTTTCAATAATAATATAAGCAAGCGTAAGATAATCCAAAACGGCTGTACCAAGCTGAGTGCAGTTCCGGATAAAAAAATATACATAGACTGATGTTCAAAATACTAAACATTAAACAAACGTTTCAAGAATAAGGGCAGACCATGCAGCGTACATTACTTCCAAAAACAAGAAAGTACGGATGACAAAAGACTTGATGAAAATGATTTTAATGCGACTTGATAGGAAAGTCCAATACGATGACAGGATAGTATTGTTATTTCTTGATAATGCACTCTCTCATCCCGAGGCACTGCAAAGTAAACTTCGCAAAATTAGATTGATATTTTTACCAAAACGAACAACATCTCGTTTACAACCGTTAGACGCTGGAACCATTAGATCGTTCAAGTTAAAGTACAGAAAGCTTTCGTCAAGATACACACTGGCTCGGAAAGATGAGGGAAGAAAAGCGTCAGAAATAGTCCAAGATGTAATAGTGGAATAGTAGAAATAAAAGGCAAGGGCAGAGGCTGGCGTGGATTCTTATACTAAGAAATGCGCAAAAGACAGGAAAAAATGGTAAGAGTTTGTAGTCAAATGTACCTAAGAACCTCACAAGGAGTTCGTAGCTAAATCTAGATAAGTCAAGTCAGGCAGTTTTGACAACATGGTTATGGTTACTGATAATGGCCGCAGAGCGAAAATAGAGTCCTGCGCATGGGCAATTTGAAAGAAGCGGTTGAAGTTGTCGAGAGTACAGAAGAATAAGAGCCGCTGAAGGTTACAAAGCAAATATTTATGGAAATCCTTAGTAAAGACGGCCCAGATTGGATGTAAACTCACAACAGATACGAAAAGCAAAGCACTAAGTTGATATACTTTGTGGTGTCCTTGAGACTGTCCTGACTAATTTCAAGAGTGGGAAGTAACATACGATAAATAAAAACGTGGGGACCTGTGAAACGCGGTTCAATACATGAGCTCCTTCAAAATATCGGGTTTAAAATGATCGTAAAATGACGTCCCTCATCCTACAAGTAGCAAATGTAACAACTTTCCAAATTCATAATGAAATTCAAATACAAACGTGGCCTCGAATATGGCACGATTCTCCACAAATGGATAGATGCATCTATAACCTTCTTCTTAAAATGCAGTATTATTTAGCACATCCTTGTTGCAAAGAACTTCTGAACAGAACACAGACCCGCACTGTAACTACCAGCCAATATGACCTGGGAAAGGGAACTCGCTTTAGAACTTGTCAGAAAGAACCAAAGCATACAAATAGGCCCCTACAGCTTGGGTTAGGAGGATCTCCTTTAATGCCGCTTTCATGTCATCAAATCTAGCTTGCTTAAAAGAACTGTACGTACTCCCTCAAAAAACTGGCCTCACATGACATTACACCACGTGGGGAGCCTTTTGGTGCTGACGTCATAGGACCCCCTCTTTTGACCTAACGCCATCAATTCCTTTCAAGTAAATGGAGGATGATCCACTTTCAGTCTAAATATAGCCTACACTCCTATGATTGAAACCAAATGTTACATTTCATCTTTGTATGTACTTTGCATCAATATCAAGTTGAAAATCACACGTTATTTCGTTTCGTCCACGACAAATAGCCGTGTGTCAAATATTTCTATTGCCGGCTGAAGTTTATTTTCAGGCTGGCGCGTTTCGCTGCAAAGGCGATATGTATAGCAGCATCCGGTGCCCTAGAGCCTCTAAATGGCCTTCCCAATCTCTAATAACAAGAAAAGACATTCGTTGGAATTTTGCTTCACTTAAGGTCGTCGTGCTCTTACTGAGGATTGCATTTAAATCGAACCAAAACACAACAAAAGACATAAGCAGCTTTAGCTTAATCTGGTCTAAAATGAGGTTGCAGACGGATAGATAAGAGGAAGGCAATCAAGCAAGTGACACTCTGCGGCTATTACTACAAATAAGCAGGACGATTTTCAGATCTGGAGCAATGGCAACGCTATAGTGATTCGGAATTCTCAAATAAGTTATCCATTTTCAGAGAGAAACGGTTTTGGACATTGACAAGAGTTTAGATAACGTCGAAAGCTAAACATATCAATGTCTTGATTTTCATGAAAATGGATCCTTTGTGCTCCATTGCCGCCATCTCAAAACGGTGTTTTCACTTTCAATGCCCGCAACCTAAACAAGATATCAGTTTTAATACCAGATTCAGGTTTCTAAGCCCCCCATGCTACAATAAGAGTTAGTTATTCAATCGACGGTGAAGTCAGTGTGCAAGAGAATATCAGGAAATATGACGATCGAGAATTTCTTTCAAAATCATGCCGAAATATGTCGGGTAGCAGCTATGACACTCCAAGAAACCGAATATGTAATCAGTTCAGAAATATTTCATTAAGAAGGGAACAGATTTGACAGAGTTCATGATTTTGAGGGCTTTTCATTTATGTAATAAATTTGGAATATCAGAGATAACAGGAGCATGTCATACATAGTAGATTCATGTACTGACTTCGGCTTATGATCTGCAAGGCCACAGCCATCTTTGGCGAGTCGAAGTTGAGTACATTATCCAATTTAAGGGAGACCTTGCGTTGGCAAATACAAGAAAGGCATTCTTTTTATCCAATTCGTGGCTCTGATCAGTCGAGAATGACAAATATGGCTATCAAACATCGCAACTTGTATCAATGAATGGCAATTGCCTGGTAAAGTGAGATATTCACAGAAATATTTAAAGGCATCCGTTAAAATTATTATCCTCAAAGAAATGTTTTCGTTGACTTCGCTAACGGAAAAAAGCAATCTTAAGTCATCAAAAATCTCTGTCGAGCAAAAGTTTATTCCGAGAAAAAACACGGATGAGTGATCAATTAACGAGTATTTCAACACTTCTAGCAATCATGATCACATTTTTTGAAACTTTCATTAATTTTCAAGAATAAACGATTTAATAGTGACAGTATTCACTTCTGAAGACCTTTCTGACTCTTGAACCCCGTTATAATGTAAAAACCCCCAAATGTATTACCAGCATAAGTTGCAAGATCCCAATTAATACTGGCAAGTCAAACTCTCGTGTATCCTGCATAAAAGTAATCCCCACCTATGTCTTCTCTTATCATGTGTCATTTTCATACGGTAAGGGCTCCCCATTCATCTTAATACCATCTCATAAACATTTTAAGGTATTTCTTTTTATTACTTTACCTAAACCAATTTGATGTTAATATTTGAATGCATTAAAACTTTCAATGATTGCAATGTTAAAGCCTTTTTTCTCTCCGGTTACCTTTGGACCCTTTTTCTTTCCTAGTAACAAAAATTCTCTCAAGTTTTGGGCGCAATCCATCAAGTAAAAATCTTGCAATACGAAGAGTATAGTAAAGTGTTACTGGCCTGTGAAACATACATAAGCATCAACAAGTTTGAATAGATACTAGGGGAAGAGAAAAGTATGCCACCAACGGTATTCGAACCGAGACCAACGCATTCGTGGCGCGCACTCTACCAACTCAGCTAGGTGAGCCCCGTTGACATCATAGTATATTTCTGTAGTCGCCACATTACCTCCCAATACTCAACCGGAGGACATCGTCCTGTCTGCAGCCTATTGAAAGTTGCGAAGTGATTTTGAGAGGAGAGGATTTGAAATGATAAGGTTGAACAGATACGAGAGAAATATAAAAGTAGCCGAATCCCGCTGAGGATGTACTTTTCTTTTTCTCAGGTGTCTGTTCAAAGTTATCACTTCAAATCCTCTCTTCTCAAAACAATATCCATGCCCGCACTCCCTTCTCAGGCCTAGCCCTCGGCTGTGTTGCTTTGATGTGGACGGATTCGAGGACGGCTAGGTGAAATGCCGACCTAGCTCTGCCCATTATGCGAAAGCGGTCATCCGTATACAATTTAGCACAGTAATTTTCAGACAAAAAGAGTTTGTCTTTTCATTGGGCCTTTTCGGATAACCTTTTAGTGCCATGGACTCTGATAGGTCAAAACAACACCAATCTAGCAATCAGACATATGATTGGCTACTTTCAAAACACAGTTTGGTATAAGTTTTACTGATTTCTTCCTATCTCAATTCTGACGATTTTGTACTCTGAGGAGTGTCAGACGGAAAAGAGCTTTTCAGTACTAAAATGTTTTCGCTATTTCATACAGTTTTATAGTTTTGTACCACCAACAAACTACTTTTCTTTTTCTCTAGTATCTGTTCAAACTTATCATTTCAAATCCTCTCTTCTCAAAACAACATCCATGCCAACACTCCCTTCTCAGGCCTGGCCCTTTCCTGTGTCCCATTTCTTCCCAGCCTCCCAAGATGGAGCAAGCGACCTTAGTGGAAAGTGCACCCTAGACCCAATTGTCACGTGACATGGAAATCGCAATGCAGATTTTAGTGAGCCTCGTAGCGAGGACCTAGAAGGTCCTGTAAATATGGCGGTTGTATAGCTGTGGGCTGAAGACAAAAAAGTTATTATAAAATGTATCGATGGAAAGAGAGACGACCAATATTTCCTGTTTCTATTTAAGGTGGCCGACCCGTCCCAGCTTCTTCATGTCTCAGTTTTACTAATTTCCGAAGAGGTTTATGTCGGAAAGGAAATGGTATGATTGATAAAATTTATTCCAAATTTTCAAAGAAAATTTTTGGAAAAACATTACCAGCCTCCTGATTACTCTTACTAATGATAAAAGCTGTAACAAATTGCAACACTAAATCGAAATGACTAAAACAGTGGAATATCAAAGATAAGTGAGACAGAAGATCTTCATTTCATCTCCCACCTAAAATCCTAACATATCAGACTTCTGAGAGGAGGTGTGCCAATCTAAGGAAGCGTTTATATAAAATATATTGTTCCAAATCAGCGTTTCTTCGAGAGGATAAAAAATTCAAGAAAACGCAATCGCACACTATCGTAATTTAAGTTAGATAACTTAGCATTTTTCAACATCTAGTAGATTGCTATTAGACTATTCAAAATACCCTGATTCAAGTCTCTATTTTCTTCCTCGCTACAAGAGCAGTGTCGCAAAAAGTGATTGAGGAACTATATGGATGGACATGCCCCTTCCAAATGAAGCATCAAAGATCTACCTATCCAATTGCGGTCGTCTAGACCACTACAGACAAACCCTGATCATAGGTAAACAATTGCAAGCAAAAATAACTGTAGTTGAAATGATTCCTCAGTCAATGAGTACAAGTATCATTGTTTCATATTATTATTATTAGATATCCCAGTGGCGGAGGGGATCAAGGGGAGGGTGGGTTGGCTCTATTTACACCCGGAAAACCACCTTCGCATCCCCAAGAGTTTTGGTAGATGAAAACAAAACTTAAACCAAAACAATACACAAACTTGAAAAGCTTAACGATCAAAAATGACACTCTTGATGACTTCCGGAAGCTACGTCCAATTAAATGTCACCCAGATCAGGTGATAAATCCACTCTCTTCTACTAACCTTGGATACAAATTCACTTTCATTCTTCAAAACGATTTGGAGTGACTATTTTAAGAGGACGCGTTTTAAAATTGAAGAATCGCAACTACGTATAGCCCTCACAATCTTTTAAGTTTGTTCCTGCGTGTGATGCCATGTCTCATAAAATTTCTATCTCTGGAAGCCAGCTCGTTTGCATACATTTGAAGAGGTTTCTTGATGGGTCTTAAGCCTCGTTGCAAGGACGATAGATTTTACAGGATGACTTTAACAGACATAAGAGTAGCCATTATAGAACAAAAACCCATAATATATTTGAGAAACGTCCTGTGCACTGGATGGGTACTAGATATTTCTTGCAAAAGTGATAAATAAGCCGAAAAATAAAACATGTCAAAAAGGCACTATATTTTGACAACGTTTCGTCTACTTCTGACCTCTTCAGGTCTACAGGAATTACTTCTATTATCATTATTATTATTACTATTATTATTATCGTGTGTCACAATTTTGTGTCAGGCTGTTGTAATTGTCGAATTTTTTCTGCTAGGCGGATCATAAGAAATGACCATGGGCTAACAGAATTTTTACAGGATTCAAGTACGTTTTGCAGTATTCTGGCAGTTCATAAACAAAACAGTTTTCTGGAGTAACCCTACATTAGGTATCTCGAGTCTCTTGATCCACTTTTCAAAGTTCTTTGTCACAGCTCGAAGGGTCCATATTACCACTGGCACAACGTCCACCTTTTTCAACTTCCACAAACGTTTTATCTTTCTTTTCCGGTCTTGATACTTTTCCACTTTCTTCTTCTCTTTCCAATCTACATTCACATCCGCTGGTACTGCAATGATGATCACTGC
>JAAAKL020018432.1:0-10240 GCA_010016065.2 Carybdea cf. marsupialis auct. non (Linnaeus, 1758)
CAAAATCTACCTGAAATCAAATGGAGGAAGACTGCAATTTTACCTGAAACTATATGAAAATTCTCGTCAGGGGGGGGGGGGTGTTACACCCCCACACACCCCCGGTCGCTACGCCGCTGGCTGGATATCACCTTGCAGAATGCCTGGATACTGTACCTGCTGAACAGGAGTCCCAAAGATGCTCAACTTGCCCTGCTTGGGCATTTAGACGAGAAGTTGTCAACTCGATATTATAGAAGTATGCTGACAGCGGCAAGAGAGTATGTGCTGCAGTTGGAAGAATTTTCCATCTGCAGTTCGTTTGCTGAAACAAAGCACTAATAAGTCTCAACTGAAGAGCAAGGAAGATGCAAAGTGGCAAAAGGAGCTGTTTAAGATGTTGTGCATAGTGCAAAGTACATTTGCAAAATGACTGCAATGAGATTTTCGATGGATATTAGAAAATTTTTTAAATTGAGTTTTGTTCTGTTAGAGGAAGTATAAATTGGTGAGTAACTTTTGTTGATCTCCATGCTCCGCTTACACTACCAGTTACCTCCTGTTCTTAGATTTTGCTATAAGTTAAAGTTTGGATTGCATAATGCAACAAGGCCGTGGCATTGGGGAGTACTGACACATGTGCAAAGCGAATTACAAAAGAAAGTTACCGTGTTAATAATGACTTCATAATTTACAAAAACAAACTATAGGCTTTAGTATGACAGGTTGTGAGTAAGTCACTACGAATTGGACTCAAAAATGGAATGATCATTTGCGTTACGATTTAAGCTGATTTGCATCAACTCAATGGGTAAAGCACTTTTTTCCAATGTCAGATAACGTAAGGATGGCCATGATTTCTCCACCAGTTGCTTGATGCATTGGACAACTGGTGATGTATGAAGATCGTTTCAAAGGTGATCCCACACAAGACGGTAACAAGACTCACGTATCAATGATGTCTCATATGTTGGTTTTGAAACTACATGACCTGCCCTATGTCCTTGCCAAGTTTGAGATCAATACAAAACTTGAGATGAATTTTTGGAAAGTGCAGTAATTTTACCCTACCCTACCCCACCCATGTACAGCATCCGAAAGTGCCCACCCAAAATAGTCTGATGCCATCAGCATCAAATGTAAATATCTGAAATAACATAAAAAGTGACCACATGCATGAAAGGTACACAAGCATTTATAACGTGCAACCACAGTTCTACGTGGAAACAAAGATTGTTTTACATCACTTTGCATAAATGGCAAGCTTAATTTGCTTTAAATTAGTGAAAAACAACCCCTAATCAAAAAGGTTCCCAAATTGAGAACGTTGCTGACAGAAGAGTTTCAGGAATTTCGTGGAACTTAGGGGAAATCTCCATAACAGAGGGGAAACGTCTCTCAGTTCCGGGGAATATTGTATTACCCTATTTGATCTGCGCACATTTAACACGCACACGAACACACACATAAACACGCATAAGAACATGCATACTGTATATTACCGATTAAAATACTAAAATATAAATACTTATCTAAAAACCAAAAGTTTTTGAGTGGGCGCTTATTCGGAATGGGCGCTTATTCGGACCTGAGCGGTTATTGAGAAAAGGAAAAACAGATGCCTAAACAGACATCATCTTTCTATATAATAGATTGAAACACAACGTTTTTGAGGTCGAAGCTAAAAGATAATTGAAAAGTCTTTGATTCTTTTTCACCCTTACAATATATACATGTAGCTCATTCAGACCTGTACGCTTATTCGAACTGGGAGACTATTCAGACCTGTGCGCTTGTGAGAAATATCTTCCGCAAAATTGGCGCTTGTTTGAGCATGGCATGGCGCTTAATTGGAAATTTACGGTATGATCGATCTCCGGATACCAAGCCATTCTTGCAATGATCGGAAGTGTCTCTAGAAACACGAGATCGACCAATCAGATGACGATATTATTTTTGCTTGCCGAGATGCAAAATGGCGAACGTCAGGGATATCACTATGAAATGATGATAAAGTATTGCAGGACTGTATGTTCGTTCTGGTTATTAAGTTCAAGCGAAAAGTAAACTAAAAGATGGCCAAGACTTTAGGGGAAACAGGTAACATATGTACAGGATCGCGAGAAATCGAATTTAAGAAAGTAAGTGACTGTGAACATTATCTACGTAGATGTGCCTTAGTAACTCCTTGCTGCAATCGAGTTTACAAGTGTCGATTTTGCCACGACCAGTCTGAAGATCATGAGCTCAACAGAAAACTTGTAGAGGAACTGCAGTGTTTGCAGTGTAAAACACGACAGAAGCTTACTGTTAACTGTCGGGAGTGTGGTATTAAATTCGGTTTGTATAGTTGCCTGGATTGTCGACTTTTTGATGATAGAGACAGAGGGCAATTTCACTGCATCAAATGTGGTGTGTGTCGAGTGGGAGGACGAGCAAACTTTTTTCATTGCGAAAATTGCCAAATATGCCTCTCCATTAACCTCAAAGAGTCTCACAAGTGTAGATCAGATAGTGGAAAAGAGAAATGCCCTGTTTGTCTGGAACTAGTTTACACTGCTTCACAACCATCGATAGTTCCAAAGTGTGGGCATCTGATCCATTTAGCATGCTACAAGATGATTCAGTCCTATGGTTATCGAACTTGCCCGTACTGTACAGCCGAATACGCACAGCCAAGATCCGAGCTAGCTGACGGATCAAGGATTTAGCTGTGGAATCGAGAATTTAGTCGGCATTCATTCTGTTCGTCGTATAGGGTCCATCCTCTGTTGCTGTGTCATGTGAACGATGTCGTACGAAGACAATGGAAGACGTAGGCCACATTTTAGACTAAGATGAATACATGGCAACAAGAATGAACAGAAAACGTAAGCAGTGTGTACGTGTCGACAGGAACAAAAACTGGATTCGTTTACCCCAGCGAACAGGAGGAATCTGCCTCCTTTCGGTATAATTTTTTGGAGTGGCATGTGACACTTGATTACACTCATCCACCTGATTAATCTGATATGTTGACATTTTTATGGTTGTACACAAGACCATAGAGAATCTTATTTAATTTCAGCCTTTGATTGCTGTCATGAATTTCGGTGTTTTTACTCGAAGACAACATTTATGCTTTCCACCCAGACTGGAAGGGGTTCTTGTAAACTTTGTAATAAGAAGAGTGACCCGCGAGGGCAATTTCTATGTTTGTATTTTCGTCATGGATTGTCTTTCAATATCTTAATTAACGTCATAAAGTTGCATGATTTGGGTATTCTGCATGTCTTTAAGAGGTGCATCATGTCACATGATAAGTGCTTTGTTGCAATAAGGCGTTACATGTACCAGTTGATTTGTATGCGAACCTTCATCACCCAATTCAGATCAATTAGAGGCTGTGTTTTTAGTTGAACAGGTCCATAATCGTATATTGAACTACAGAATACTCAATAGATAAACTTTAGCTGCTAAAGCATGCAGTCTATTTGTGAGCTTATTTCATCAGAATCAGTAGAAAATCTCACACAAACTGTTTCATCAGGACTATCAGGATATTCTTTGTATGAGAAATGCTGTTATAGAAATGCTGTAAAACACACGATTGATTGCTTTGGTTTATGTGTTTATGCACAAGTTAAGACTGATTTTACTAAATTTCCAACAACACGTAAAAATTTGCATGAGTCTCATCTATTAGAACTTTTTAACTTTCAGCTATCAGTATCTCTAACAAAAGCAGGGTGTTACGCAGCAGCCATGAGTTGAAATGTTAAAAGGTTAGATGTTTTATTATAATCTTTATTATCATACCTTCAAAATCAACTCTTCTTGGCACAGTAGCATTTAGAAAGTGGATGCATATAAAAGTCTGCATCACACATTAAAATGTTAATGGTTCTGTATTGTAACCCATTGCCAAGTGCCATTGTCATGTAATATCATGACATGAAGTTGTTTTCCGGAAGATGAAATTAGTTATGCTGTACTTTAAATGTTATCTACTTGGCAGAAATTAATTTATTAGTAATGGATCACCTGAATAGTCTCTTGAAGTGAAGTCATTGTGAGCCATTTGGCATTTAGAATGCATTGATCTTAATGAGGTTGCTTTAATTCATTTGATGTGAAAGGTTAACTGGTAAAACTACAGTATAAATTACCTGTTAGCATTGGTTATTGGTGGGCATTTTATTAATCCTTTAAATGTGCCTACCATAATGATGAACTCTTCAAGTGTCCCTGAGGAATAAAATCATATTAGATGACTGGCTTTGCAATAACCACAGTGAGAATGGTGATTCTTAGCCAGGTTTATTTCTTATTGAAACTATTGTGAAACATAGGAAACATGAAGTGTAATCCAGTTGTTGCAGTCTATCTATATCTAACTGTCTATATCTAGCTATATGTATATATATTTGAATATATATATATATATATATATATATATATATATATCTACTACTACTCAGCAGAGGTAAAAAGGAAAGATGAAATACTACAGTTCCATTAGTTTTCATGCTGACAATTAAGTAAAGTATGGTTACTGGTTGAAACTTAGTAGTGAGGTTGAAACCTAGGGTAACTGATATTTCCCTTTGCTTTTTACCACTTCTTAGTACTATAAGGCTCTATATTGTTGTATTGAACACTCTAGCAGTGGTATCAATATTTGTTGGTATGTATGTATATACACATTTGTATACAACTCATTAAAATACACAGCTTTCTAAGTAAATTATGTATTTTAAGGAGTTTTGTATATTATTTATATTCATGTGAGAATGCTGGCTCTATGAGTATATACATATACAACATTAAAATAGATTGGCTCTTACTCATGGCAATATATATATATATGTATATATATATAAATATAAATATATGTATATAAATATATATATTTATATGCATATAAATATATATATTTATATGTATATAAATATATATATTTATATGCATATAAATATATACATATATATATTTATATATATATAAATATATATATTTATATGTATATCAAGCTTAGTTTTACATATAATGGTATTCTGATTTAGGTAGTACCAGTGATGAAACTGACATTTTATATGTGAATTATTATGTAAATTGATAGATTGATGATGTTAAATGTATTATGCATTGCTTAAGACAACTTGGTGTGGATGTCTAGCTGTTGCATTAAAAGTGTTTTAGAAATTCAGTGAAGCCATGTATGATATGGCACTGTTTCCGATTTTCATATTCCAGTGAGGTCATATTGCTTCTTATCACTTTTATCAGTAATATAGTGAGAAAAGTGAGCTCTCTTTTATCCATTATTGTTGCAAGTAGCCTCATTACCTTGAACCTTCCCCTTGGGTACCAGTCATTATCTTGATCCACTTGCTACCAGTATGTATATTTTGTTTAACTGTCAGTATTACTTGCATAGTGATTGCCAGTGATGTACACTACAGAAAGTGTCTGTGGGACACAAATAGTTTTTTCTTGTTCCTGTTTTAGGACACTGGTAGCATACACTATGGTATCCTCGACATCATGTAACATTCTGTATTAAGATTTTGAGAGACAAGTAGTGGCAGACATAGATAAGGAAATGTTGAAAGTGTACACCTGTATATTTCAAAGCTTATAGACAGGTATAGTTATTTTTCACTGAGATTATTCCCCCGTGGAAAGACTCCCCACTACACTTACCATATCTATTTGAAATATCATTCAAGGTGCAAGTTGTTCCAAATATTTTGGTGTTTCATGTTGCATTTGTAGGGGGTAGCAACAATTTTCAAGCGTATATATGCAATTAAATGTCTCCAGTGACTTTTTGAAGGTTTTTTATACTCAAGGCAGTGAAGCCAGCATACTGAGTACACTAGACACCCTCAGAACATGGCCACGTATTGCTGTCTAGTAAATACTCTTCTGAGTCGAAGGTGGTACTCAAATACATGCTACTCATTGTAAACATATTGTTTAGTAAAGGGAAGATACACATGAGAGTATTCACGTTATTTTTGGCTCACATTTCACCAATATCCCATAGGATGTACAATGTAGTGCTTTTTTGAGTACTGTATGATCATTATGTACTGTACATATTTAATACCTTTTGATAGAATGATAGTGATGAATCTATGATGTCTTTCATTTGTTGAGTTGTGGCTGATTACATACTCTCCAGACGGTAGTTTGTAGTGTGAGTCAATAATCCTGGTTGAGATTACCACTTTTTTCTATCGGCCAAACATAGTGTTACTTAATGCCAGTTTCATTCGTTCTTGATGATATTTTCTTCTGTTATTTGATGTTATCAAGGCTACTGATTACTATAGATATATGCATGAAAATCTACAAGACACGTAGACTGGGAAAAAAGATGAGCTGATTTATTTATTAACATATATTATCAGTAAGCATTCTTACTGAAAATTGCCCTTCAATTCCTGTAAGTATGGTACACTATTTGATCAAAATTTTTCAAGTGTGTGTTTCACAGTTTTTGTACTAGATCATTTTAAAACATTCAAACATTGCAGTCTGCTCTGGATATTTTGTTGCAGTGTCTTTGTCTTCATTTGTGATTGGAAATTGTAAGTTGAAGAACTTCCATACTTGAACCTTTTTAATGTTATTCTTTGAAGATGATGATATGTAGGGCACAGTTGTAATCATGGACCAGGATTCCCCTAGTCTTGCTTTAAGGATACTGCTCCTCACTATGAGGTGTACTCAGTATTTGTTAGATATTCTTGTTTTTGTAAAATCACAAACTAAGATGTGATTCTGCCATTTAGGTCATGCGATTCCTGCAATTTAAAAATAAGGCAAGGTCAAGTTTTTGCCTTTTGCTTTGTATGCTAAGCATACCCTAGGAGAGGACTTCAAGGTAAAATGGCATATGCTGGTTTGAGTCTGTCTCTTAATTTAAAAATATACTGGAGTAAAAAAAAAGTTCAATCATTTTGTTTTCTGTTTTCACACTCAATGAATTGTAATGGACCGGTCTCCCACATGGACTTCTACATGCTTTGTAAATGTTACCCTGTTACACATACTTTTCAAACAAACCAATTTTACACACCATCCCCAGCTTGCAAATTTTAAAGTGCAGTGGAATCACAGACACCCGAAATCATCCACCAGGCCTCTGATTAAACATGTTTATTAAGCAAAATTAAAGAGTATGTAGCCCCTTTTGACGGTCAAAAGCATGGGGCTGAGGCCCTGCCAAAGCCACCACAGTTAACAGCCGTAAAATCGTAAATAGGAATTTTCTACTAGGGGCTTGAAATGTGTACTTCTTGGTTATGCCAAATAGACAAAATTTGAAAATATCCCCGTGCTGCATCCTGGATTCCCTGGGGTAAGTGCCAAGCCCCTGTTTATTTTTTTCATGGAGTATGCCCTAAATAATGTTCATACATTATTAGCATACCCATCAAAGATGCCCTGGTAATGCCACTGGTTTTGAGTAAACGTTTGGATCTGACCTCCTGTGTTTCAGCTTTTGTGGTCTTTTGTGGGCTACTATCCAGTTTGTTAGTGTTGGTTGAGATCCACTAGTGTAAAAGCATATGTTCTGTTGTTTTGTGTCATTGTGTAATGACTTTGGCAGTTCAAACGTACCAGATTTGCATTTATCATAAATTTCATTAAAGTGTAAATGGTTTAAATATTTATTTTCTACATATCACAATGAAAGCAGACATAACTTATTATCTTTATAATAGATAACTTCCAGTGACTATAAATTTTTTACCACATCGTTTGACCATAAAGAACTATGTTTGAATCAGCCTCTTATTATATCTCATGCAGATTAAGTAGTAATATTGATGAGTCATCTCTTATGAAAATTCCAGACATCTCGGTTGCTTATTCAATGACAACGAGAAATGCAAAATAAGACTAGATTCAGGTCTCTGATGACAAACATTTCAGAGTGTAAGCGATGCTTTATTCTAATTCCAAGAGAGTGAAAATGATGACGATGATCAAGAATACACCATTGGTGATTGTTACAGATTTTGAACATCGTACATCGGTGCCTGCCGTCATTTCTTGTCATACAATGTGCATAAATGATAAGTAATACATAAGAACTTGTTTTTGGTAGAGAACATCAAATTAGCACAACGTATCGAAACCATATTTTTGCTTACAACGTCTTTTTGTCACACTCTGCTTATAGCACAAATACCCAAAATCGTATACAAGAGGAAAAAGAACAGCACTGACATCCAGCTGTGTTTACAATAACCTTTAAGTACAACAAAGGTTTTACAATGTTCTAATTTGCATAATGGGGTAAGATGGTGTTATGATGATTTTTCATTACTGTACAGCCCACCTGAAGTTTGAATGCGCCTTTTTAGTTAGATTCGTATTCATTGTTGAAATCTTAAACAGTCAGTTTTGATCATTGTCATTGCTTATTTATTTACTACGTATAAAACCTAGGCCAATAAGTATTTCTCACCACGCTTAGTTTCGTCACTACATATTCTCACTGCAGGAGTGATAGGAGAAAAGGATAACAGTTTAAAGAATTTTAAGCAAGAAGTGAGATTATGTGGCAATTCCCATTTTCCAGTGCTACCGTGGTAAGAATGCATGCAACTTAAATGGCATGTCCTTGAGTATCGTCAACTAATAATGCTTAGCACCAGCAAACTTTTAAAAACCTTTCAGTTATGAACTGATGAAGTTTACAAGTAAAATATTGCTTCCTAGTATTGAAGCATGCCATTTCTCTGTTACCATAGGAAAGGGTGTGGTCATGTAGCAGAGAGGGATGGCTTTATTGCCATAGTACTAGATGGGGCAACAAGGGGCATTCAACTCCTGTGCTTTGAAGAGATCATTTTTCTGTCCTTTTCTGATTTAGGTAGTTAAACCAATTTCTTATCGCAAAACCTTAACCCTGTATTACTGTTTGGTCCGATTTCTACCTTCTGCCTTCTAACTGTTTTGTTGCTGGGCCTGTGAATTATCCAAAATTTTCTTGAAAGGCCACTAAGTGTTTACCTTTCCACTTTTCCCATGACGTACACTGGTTATGTAACAGAAACGTTGCTTTCAAAATTCATTTCCTATTTTTACCGATCTTATTGATCCACTAATTAGACTCCTCTTAGTTCATGCTAACTTTTATAATGTTACTATCCATTGTTACAATTTGTAATGATGAAGTTTTATAATAAAATTCTATTATTTGTTTACACCATGTAAGAGTAGTAACTGTCTTAAAAATATTGCACAGACAAAAACTTAAATGAAAAAGTCTGCATAGAAATGAATGGGTGCTTTGGAGATTTATTATGCTCTATTGAAGGCCGGAAACTGGTTACAGAAGCTGAATCACCGCCGAAATGTTTAACAGTCATTTTGAATGTTAAGTCGCTCTCTGCTCTTACAAGCTTTATAGCCTTCCTGTTTAGCCTGGGGAAGGTTGGTTCGTAGAGAGCGCATAATCCAGAATAGAGGAAGGAAGACAGGCCGTTTCCGTTGTTGATAAATTTTCTTTGCATTTGCATGAAGAGTCGACCTTCCGAACGAGGCTTCCGCGTACTATCCATGGACGTTAAACAAAAGAATATTGCTACAAAATTCGTGATCAAGCAACTGATACTCCATTTATCACTGTCTATCTTCAACTCACTACCAATCAGGTCTGATACCAAATGAATGAGATAACCTTCACCAATTTAGAAACGCCGAAATACAAATAAGATCGAAACCGTTTGCAGTTTCATATGCGGTCTTTTAATGGAAACGGCGCTTGCGCGAATCGTGAAGCATTAGCCTCAATCTCTTTAACAAAACTTCAAAGGATGCGCACTCTGCTGGTCCTTCTGCATTTTGTCTATTCTACGGCAAAATGAAGAATTTAATGCTGTTTTACAAGAAATTGACATTTATCGGGCATCAACGTTTCAGTGACCACATTGAGTATCGTCAGGAATAAAGTAATAAGAAGCGACTTAATGGGTTTACATGATATAAAGGTGATAAGGGTTGGTGAATGTAAGACTGTGAGAACATAATAAATACTAAACTTCACGAAACACTATATTTTAATATTGTAGCTATGGAAACTCCGGGTGTAAATCTAATACGGCTAAAATCTTGATTGACAGACATTACTCTGCTGTCCTGGAGCACAGTCGGGCCACTGGGCATGTGATCTCTCAGTCGGACTTTAACATTGTCTCTCATTGTAACTCTAATGTTGCTCTGTCAGTTCATGAAAGTCTGTTAATTTCTAAGTTAA
>JAAAKL020018433.1:0-10240 GCA_010016065.2 Carybdea cf. marsupialis auct. non (Linnaeus, 1758)
CCCTAGCATTTTTTTCTAATCGTTTCCCACATATTTACGTAACACTGACTTCCTAGGGGAGTTTTGGAGCTTTGTTCTAGAAGCTTGTCGCTGCCATTTCCCCTCTTTAAATTTTTCAGCCTTGAAATAATTTTACTTTTAAACTTTTCTGGCAGCAAGTGATTATTATTTTGATAATTTTTGATGATTTCGTATTTTTGCAGATCTCCTTAAAATATGGCTTTGATAAGTTGTAGTGTGGTCAAAAGTCGAATTGCCAACGGCCATTTTCAAAGTCACAATTGTTAATTTTAGTTTTCTAAAATTGAAACCAAGCAGTGTCAAAGCCCCTTTTATTATTCTGTAATTAGTTGATACAAGCATATTAAATTTTTAAAAAGTAGCTAAATATATAAGCAAAAGTAACAAAACACAAATTTTTCTAAGATGTCCTGCTAACCAAAGTTGAGTAATTACCTTCGCAAGCAAAAAGACTGTTGTATGATGAACTATGCTACCTAAATCCGAACGCTTGTTATCAGTCAAGTAGTAATAATAAGACTATAAGTATGACCATATTGAGTACCGTGAGCAGTACGGTTCAATTAAAATGTGAAAGTTTCAATGCGTGCCACCGGAAGCCTCTCCCTTCCTCCAGAGGTGGGTCAGTTGCAATAAAAGCCTCAGCTGTTTAAGCACACATGTAATTAAGCATAATGATACACAGACACGTGCAAGCTTCGGCAATGTTCAAATACATATACTTTGAAAATCTGTCAGTGAGGTGGTTTGTCTAGATGCCTTAACGTAGATATTACAACGATGGTCGACTAGTCGCAAATACGTCTTAACGAGGTTTCAAGTGTGGCTCTTAGTTCCATGGGTTTGTATTAGCGATGGCTAATGCCACGCTTTTACCGGATTGAAGGAAAAGTACAGCTGAAGTAAAGCAGTTTACTTGGCTTCACAGACAAGCGACGCATAAGAACAGAAACATCTGCCACGATACCCATCTGCTCATTTTAGCATATCGTTTTCTTAGAGCAACTAACAGCTTATTTAAAATAGTCTGAAGAACATAAAATGAATGATTTTAATAAATCAGGGAAAATATTGACAGGAACTTGTTTGTAAAATTAGCAAAGTAGGATAATATGACAAATGGAAATACAAGACAGATTTGTACGTCTTCCGTGCAAATTTTGACACTTTTCTTTCAGAAACAGATATTACAAATAACTTGTAGGTCGAGAGGAGTTAATGGTTTTGGGTAAAATCGAAAGTAATGCTTTCACTGATGCAAATCTAAGCATAGGACGCAAAAATAAGCTACAACCTTTTTATACAAGTGGGATTTTTTACCGTACAAACTGGACATTCTCTGAAATGTCAGATCCGACAAAAGAACAGCTTACACCTTAAAGTTGTAACGGCTCTTCTACATCCTCTGGAGGCTGTTGCAGGCCTATTAGCTTCGCTGTCTTTTAATATTTCTGCTCAAAGTAGAAGAGAAAAGACTTTTGAGTCTACTAATACGAGATCCTTTATAAAATAACACTGTAGTAGCAGTAATTCTTGAAGAGGAACCATTGTGTGGATCCCCAGCGTAATAAGATTTTTTCTAGTTAGTAACAGTACTTTTATAAAAGTATCAGAAAAGGACACTTTGTTCAGGCTGGACTAATTTCTCAATTCTAATCATTTGATGGAAGAGGGTAAGCCTTCCTTTTTTCGACGAAGTAAGTTGACACGAAAAATTTAAAATCGTATCCAAAATTCAATGCCAAAATATCAGACCTGTCATTGATGTCAAGACGATGTCAAGACGTTTCACAATATCACAAATGTCCTACTAGTAAAGTCGTCTTAACATATTATTTGGAAACATATAGACACAGTTTACAAGTGTTCTTCAAACTGACGAGGAAAAAACATGTTTTATAACTATAAATAGGAAAAAGAGGTTTTACACGAGAAATTTACGAACGCTTTCAATTTAGAAGACGACTTACAGTCCAAAGATGGGGTAGGTAGGTTTTCTATATTTAGAACAATTTAACATTCGGAAATTATCGGTTAGTAACTATTTTGGGAAATCGATCAGTTGAACGATTAAGAAGGAAATAAGGGTAAGTAATAGTTGGATTAGAGTTTTAATACACCTTCCTTCGGTCGCTCATCATTCCAAGATAGCAAAGCAATGGACGACTATCATATGTCAATAAAGTTTATTACTAAAACATGGTCGGTTTCTTTTCAACTGTGTTGCCTTGGGAACGTTTGTACAGTTTCACTCTGTTTCTGAGGAGTCTTGGTAAAACGTTTGTCAGAGAAAGAGTATTTTCATTTTACATATTAATCTGCATTAATGCCTTGATATTAAATGATTAATTATAATTCCAAACGTTTATTACTTAAAGAAAATCACAAATTTTAATGCACCAAATGGATGTATCTACCCTTGAATACCTTCTACGTGATAAAGAGGGACAGTTATACATTACTCTACAATCGAATGCAGGTACCACTCTTTGTTACACCTTTATACATATAATACGTAATTACTAAACTAAGTTCATTTCCAAGAGCATTTATAAGAACCAAGTTAGGTCTAAAAACCTTGTTCTGCTATTTCAGCCAACATACATCAAGACAACGTCATAGGTAACTATAGAAAAAGAAGCTTATGAAAACTATGCATATATATATATAAAATTCAATGGCAAGAGTCTTGCAAAAATATAAAATTCAAAAAATAAAACAGTAGTATGTAGTATATATATAAATAGTCAAACAGCCGACGTATCCGTCTGTGTATAAAGATTAAAATAGACTCAAAAAATACACTTCAATTCAAAGCCCAGGACTCGCTTTATCTTTCCTCGCTACAAGCCCCATAACACAAAAAGATACTTAGTGATGGTCGGTTATTTACTTTTTCCCCTTCCTTTTCGCTTTTCCTCCCTCTTTTCCTCCCTCTTTTCCTCCTTACCATTCTCATGCTTCTTCATTTCTTCTCTTCCGTCTTCTCCTTTCTCTTCTTCTTCTGCCCCTCCTTGTTTCTCTTCTTCTTATGTAATTCATGTTTTATTATATTCTCGTCTTTTATTTCTTCTCCTGATCTCCTTTTTTCCTTCAACTTCTTATACTCATCCTTTGTCATTTTCTTCCCTTTCTCGTTCTTCGCTTTTTCCTTCTTTTTCATCTATTCATGAGCATAAAAGTGGCAGAATACCTCTGCTGAACATTACTTAATTTAAAGCTTAGCGTTTGTGATGAGCTACGCAGTGTGAGGATTCTTATATTCACATTATGTAGCATGAAGATTCACTCTGAACTTTCCTGTACAACTTCGCAAATACCTTATCCGAATTACTTCAGTTCTAATAATAAGTTCATCAAAGCATCTTCTATTAAGTGGATGAATAAATTCCCATTTTTTTGATAAATATTTGAATAATCCCTTTCCTTATTGAGGTAACAAATTTGTTTTATTCTAGTCTGTAAAGATGGACTCTTTCAACATTTTAGAGCTGCTCTAGAAATGTCCGTATTCCTCTAGTTTCTTGTCTTTGGATAGGCCACGAGCGCAATCAATTGTAAAAGAGCTACTAGCAGACTATCAGGCGTCCTTTTTATCACTTTAGATTTGAAATATGATAACATCATAGGTAATAAGTGACCAAGTAAACAACTGATCTTTACGAAAAATTTTTGGAACGATGTTAGAAAACACCTTACGCCTCTGTACGAAATGTCCATTTTTTCCACAAATGTGGTTTGTTGTGCCTTTGCTCCCCCAGGCGTAGTAGAATTACAAGGTATCTTTAAGACGACGAGTGTTATGAGTGCATATTCAATGTAAGCTTTCAAGAGCAGCACTTTAATTACAGTGGGAATGTGTTTGCCACTATTTAGTACAGATGAAGAACATTGCTTGGATCTAAGATACATAATTTTTTGTTTATATAAGTACATCTCTGGGATTAGCATTATCACTAAGGGTGCTAAGACATTGTCTCTATATTATCACCAGGGTATCCTTGACTTCTCCTTGTTTTTTTATCCATCCTAAAAGTTGGAGTCTTAATATGAGAATCCATGTCAGTTATTGCGGAGAAGGTGATAGTTTTATATTCTGATGATATAACAAAACGAACTCTGCAGAATTATGTTACGGTGATTTAATTTGGTGTACACAACTCTTAGGAACACAGAGATATGTTGAGTCTTAAAGTCGCATGACTACCAAAAAAAGGTTTTCGGTACGAATAGTAAGAAAATTAATATTTTTGGTACGTTAACTGTAGTGTTGGATAAAATTAAGGATAATGTTTTGTAGCTACATCTGGGTTGTTTAGTAATAGCAAGAATAACTGTTCAAAGGCGTTAATCCTAGTGTTATGAGACTCGCACGTTCAAGTCCTTGAGAAAGTATTAACTACCTATAGCGTACCTTAAGTTACCAAGGTGTAAATCTGGGATGTGACAGTAACGGTAATAAATATGAAAGAATGTCCTGTCTATTGGATATTCAAACAACGTATATATTTGAAATGAAGCAGAAGTTTATAAATAAACATTTATTAGTTAAATGATCACCTAACTATCATTTTTTATTAGCTCAGACATGGTAAGAAAACATTGCAGGCTGCATGCATAATTTTGGAATAAATCGGTGAAAATCATACCTTTTTCTCTTTGCCAACGGTAAATGTATATGTTAACATTTGTCCGGTTTTAATAAATGAAGCTGTATTATCTTATTATTTTAATTTGATATAATATATTTAATATATCTATTATTTTAATTTTTCTTTTCTTGTAAATTAGATTCAGAATGGCCTTCCATAAACGAGGTAAAGAAATACTCGAGTTACTACTTTTATGTACATATTCTGGTTTCAGTACAGCACTTTAAGTTCCTAACTTTTTGAGAGGTGAAATAAAATCATCTCAAGTAAACTAGATGTAAAAAAATCAATGGAGTTCTAACTGGTTCCCCTTCATAGTCTTAGATCTAATGTAATTCAGGGAAACATAATGGAACAGAACATCATTTTACCCACTGAAGAAATAGGTACATCGTAATGCGGTTCTTCATTCCTAAATTCTTCTCCATTCATACCAATATGAGATGCGATACCTGTAGATAAAATTATTTCTATGTTTATTTATATCCATTTTGTTTCTTAATATTATGTTTACGTCATCTCATGAAGATGTCATTGTTGCATCTGACCTAAATTCTTTCAGTGACCTCGTTCTGAAGATATATGATTAAAATGAGGACAGCAACTCTATAGACTGTTACATCGGTAAGAGTTATATTGACAGAAATCCGTTCCTATACTTAAATCTTCAATAAAAAATAATGGTACAAAATATCAACACGAACAGAACCAGTGGCATGGTATGCTTGTCTGTAATGCAATACATGTATGAAAATTATTCGGTGCCTATCCGTTGTCATTTTTTTCTTGATCAATTGTAGCCGCTCTCTTCAGTCGTAAAAGAAGGATGAAATTATTTTGAGTAGTATTGTTTGATTAGACGAAAGACAAATATCTTAAGTTTTAAAAGTTAAGCATAATTTCTGGAATAAGATCATTTACAACTGAGAGAGAATCCCGGCTTGCATCTTCTAGCAAATGTCGGATATCGGTTTACATACAGCCTATAACTCATGCTAAGAGTTCTTAAATATTTACTACTTGATGTTTTTAATATAAAAAACCTTACTCTAGCTTTCAAGCCTCTTGGATATCCTCTTTGTCTATATTGTTAAGAAACTGCTTATAATTTTCTTGTGTTCTATTCTGGCAAAGCATTTCGATTTCCTTGTTGTCTGGTTTCACGTCTGGTGAGTTGAAAGGAACATCATCTAACACCTGTCTACTATTAAGGACTTATTATATCTATGTGTCACCTCCTTTTTGGTCTTTCTCCGCCGCAAGTAACTGACGGTATGAAGAAAAGCATTTTAAAACAAATGGCGATAGACTCTTTGAGGAAGGTTTGGGTATATAAGAAAGAAACTGACAATACTATGAATGCGTCTAGATTCTAACGTCAGCGGGTACAGCAAAACTTACTAATTCTCTTTCTTGTATTTCTGTTTGTTGAAGATGAAATGCAGTTTTTAAGTGTGTTGCTCTCTCGCTGTAGAATAGTGTATTGATCGATGAGAGAACATGTTGCAAGGCACGAAATCCAGTAATTTACAATTAGGTTTTGTGACGTTTAGCTATTAGGAAGATGGATACGAATAAACAACGGTCACGTTAATAGCCTTAGGTAGTTATAATGGGCTACTCGTAGATTAGCAATCAATAACAGGATTCCAATCAAGGGCTCATGAATTACTATCCCCTGACGATATATCATGTTTGCTAAATAGCACTACTGATGGCATGATTGATTACCAGGGCTACAGTAAATCGTTCTAAATGTCACAGGGAAAACTATTGTGATAAATATATACAAGGAGGGAAAATTTCACCATTTTTGTGATTGGTCTTATTGATTAAGACAAAGATTTTATGCCAATTGCAAAAAGTGCAAACGAGTTTTAAATTTTACTCTCGCAACGTATCCTTTTGATAGTTATTAAGACACGCAAGGCAAGTGTTTTGCCAAAATCGTTTTAGGAGCGACTTTTTTGGCTTCGTTGTGAGACTGTGCATAATTTTCCATGGAGATAAAATTAGCAATACGTATCCCATAGTTATTAGTCCGAGAATATTTTATATTAGCTTTATCCGGAAGGAATTTCTCTGGCAAATGAGAATTTTCATCATAGAAACCTAAGGAAGAAAGTAATATCTCAAAACTCAGCCGGCCCAGAAATGTCTCTAAATGTTTTTCTGGCTTAATTTTTAATATTTTATCACCTTTTGGCGATATGACAGATTTATGACCTCACAGTTGTGTGATCAAGATTTTCAACTTTTAAAATATTTACGTTTATACGTTGAAATTTATAAAAGTCTACAGGCGAAAATAGTTACATTTTAGCTTTGAAGAACATGATTACGTAGTTATGAAACACTGCCTTCCTAACACAACTGATAATTCCTAGATTTCCATTTGTGGCGTTGAGCTTTTAATTTAGTTGTCACAGGCTCACTTAAGCAATGAATATTGAATTTAAAATTTAGTCTGATGTTCTTTGTCCAGAAACGTCATAAAATGAGGATAGAATATTCGCCACCTACGCGGATATGAAGTTACCAATCACCCTACACTAGTTAATAGATTGGAATTATGTCCAATTACCGCGTTTGTGGGCGTTTTTGTCGCTATGCCTTCCAAGCTGATCCTCATCATTTGCCAGTGGCACTGCAGTTTGAATCCGGAAATACTTGTGATATTTTTCATCTAAGGCTTCTTTAGCATAGAGGGATTAATAAGAGAATGTTAAGTATATTAATATTTATAGATTTGTTTTCTTCTTATTCAGCAGTCCTTAAAGAAGTGAAAATATAATCTAATCATAGCGATCTTATCCATATCGATCATACCGGTAACCTTCGGATTGTCTTCATAATTATTCATTGCATGACTTTCATGTGGAAACAAAAACTTGTTTACTTCTCTATTACTATGTCACATATTGTTGTTGGGGAAATACTGGCGTTTTCTGGTAATAACCATATTTTGGTTTGTATTCCACGTCCGTGCTGGCTTCCATTACTCCGTAGACAACTTGTTGAAAATCGGATTAGCTGTCAGCTGGAAAGGCTTGATATTGAAGTTCTTACGGTTGAGAAAGTATTTTCAGAAGTTTTTTGTCTCCCTTTAACATGATACGCTTGTTAATTTTTTTGCACTTATTGACTAAGATACTGAGATAAAATTGCTGCCCCTTATTCCAGTGTACCAAGTTTTGAACTCCTTAAGACCTTTTTTAAGGCCGGTAATAAAATATTCACTCAATTTTGATCGCACTTCCACTACTTAGCGTTTACAGACACTCTTCTATAGTAGTTTGCTCCAGTAAGCTAAAGTAGCTGAACCCATTCCACATATAATCACATGCTGTCTTATTATAGGTTTCACAGTATTCAGTAGTGGATTGTCTTCATGGCGATTTTAAAATTTATATGTGCTTTAAGTTCGTCATTATCAATCCACTTTTTGTTCCTCTGCGACAATTTCATTCGGTACTCTTGCATTTTTTCAGCTCTTAATTGGGAACGTTATCAAAGTTACTGCCCTCATCGTGTAACACTTGTACATGAGGATATTGAAAATTCCCAATTTAGTATGCGTAGTCAAGGAATAATTTAGCATCAGGCTTTAAGACATTCACGTTCAATATTCCTGATATTGGATTGCAGTACCTAGTTCCTTTTTCAAAATACAAAACATGGAAAAAACTGTTATGTACAGTTAAAGTGTCAATGGTCGATAGTTAGGGCGGTTAGGATTAATTCCCTCTTATGGGTAATGGGATCCACATTTCCTACAATTCCCACTCAAGAAATCATAGCTCAATTAAATCAGATAATCATAACACAATCTCCAAAATTTTGTGCATGCTTACAAGCTTGAAACTAGAAAATTGGTGTATGTAATGGTTATAAAATAGACAAGAATAATTTAGTCTCTGTGTTTACACCGAAACGACTTAATAGCTCTTGATTCGATGTCAATAAGAGACTTATAATTTAAGTAGACAGCAGGATACTGAGAAAAATGCTGGTTATTATAGGGATACTCTAGTGGGCATGATTTAATTTCATTAGAAACTTTTTAAATACTGAAGAACTTGAGGGAGTCTAGGCTCTTAATGAGCACCTTAAGGAATTCAAATAAATTTAATGAATAAAAATTATTATCAATTGCCTCAATCCAATATAAGTGCTCGACATTCCGTGACTGCGAGACTTGTCTCCGAAGTCCATCTACGCGAAGGAAAGATATGATCAGCTAGTTAGACAAATGTCTAAACTTTGTGGATTCTATAGTTAAATGCAAGTAATGAAAGTTCGGTTAAACGAAACGTCGATTTTTTTTCTACTACTTTTGATTAACTGGAACATCTGTTTGTTTGTTACGATGAGTATTAACCCAAAGTTTGAGCAATTCACTCGGTATTGGCGTTAGAACCATGATAAGTATCCATATCCCAGCAAGTCATCCTTTTTAAGTCGGTAGAAACAAAACAGAACTTTTTAAAAAAAAAAAAGTTACATAAGGAATAGAAAATATGTCACAACCGGCATTTGAACAAATGATCGACTCACGCATTCGACGCGTGCTATTTTCAAACCAAGCTGAGTAACCAAGGAAAACAATGTCACCCTCCTCCCAATAATACAACTTGTCCATTGAAAAAGTGTATATGAACTACAGAATCCAGCTGACATACTACGCTTTAAAGTATTAAGGTTTTTGACACCAGAGGGAATACGTCCACGGCCCCCAGATTTCTTAAATCGGATATACGCCATTCAAAAAGTGGACCTATTCATCAATTCAAATGCTCGCTAAATTCAACATATATTTGTTGCCCTATATTATTATTATTGTTATTATTATTATTATTATTATAGTTATCTCGCCAATTTAAGTTAACATCAATACCCCCTTTCCTTGACTTTAAAAACTGCTTCCGGAGCACTTATTGACATCACTTGAATTGAGCGTCATATCAAGTTCTATGCTGTACATGGAGTTTAGTTAGCGCTGGTTATATGGTAGGGAAATTCAAAGGTGCCTTGAACTGACCTTTATACTATTTAGACCTGATGTCATTATTTTCTTTGTTGATCTATTTCCTGGGGAGTGTGGACACATGGAAGACACAAGTACATTCAGAGTATTTTTAGCAACATAACCAGTTCCATATCAGACAGCTTGATACGGTACAACATAGTAGAGTCCATACCATACTCGTGACTATGACATCGGATTCGAGACTCAAACCTCCTATCTTTACCCTGATTATTCAGCTGCTCTTATCACTTGGCCACCTATAAATCAACAAATAAATTAAAACGATTTCTACTTCTCATCATATTCTAGTTATAATTTCATTTTCATCAATCGTCTGTGATACTTTTAAATATTGTGATCTTGTGTCTAATCGTGAACTTCAAGTGCTGTTAGTCCTACGTTTCTTAACTAAGTAAGTTTACTTGTACCTTGATTTGACCTTGATTTCCCCATACTTACTAGACAACTACAACTTGTTTCTTTCTCCCTCCCCACCCTCCCCCCCCCACTCTCCTGAAACTTGAAGATTACCTTGATC
>JAAAKL020018434.1:0-10240 GCA_010016065.2 Carybdea cf. marsupialis auct. non (Linnaeus, 1758)
ATAAATGTGAGTTGAGTGTTGGCATTTATTTATTACCGATAGATGGAAATCATTGACAATTTTGAGAAAGCCTATAAGTGCAAAATAATTTCGCAATTTTGTGCGGTAATTATGGTTCGATTTTTAGGAAATGTTGTCATAAGATACTCATGGGCAACAGCAATACCATCTCTTCGAATGATCCGAAAAGAAGCTTTCTAAAAATTTGCTGATGTTTGTACTTTTAGTATCAAACAATCGAAGCTGGAATCTTATCGAATTCTGTACTGTCAATTATTCAAATACCCCAAACATCTCCTTATAAAGTAATTTCCTTTAGACTTGTGTTTTGCGCCCTCTATCATTCACACAGAATTTAAACAGGCGATACGATTGTCTTAAAAATTTCAGATAACTATTAGCTGACATCATTTTGTTGTGGTGGCAAATGTAGCTCTTTCTCTGAATAATTTTGGAAACGTTAATAAACTACTTAAGGTCTTTGGCCTTGATAGAGGGTAAAAACCCAGTAGAAATTCAGATATCGGGGTCATAAGGAGAAGCACCCATCCATGTTATAATTATAGAAATATATAGGTTTCTTCCGAATGAATATGTTTTGGTAGCATTGCTTTTTGCGATTCTTTCCAAGTCAACTTCAAATTAAAATTTTTGAGGGTGAAAGTTAGGAAACTTTTATTTTGAACCTCGTGTTCAATATGTGCAATTTGCCTCGTTCTGATTATGCCTGAAACAGAGAGTCTCAATGATTCTCTAGTGAAGTACCTCCATAATCCATAAAGTGCAAATCTGTTTTAAAACTTTAAATATTGCAAGAATACACCGCTGACGCGTAAGGTAGTTGTTGCTTACTTTAAGCCCGTATTCTAATTAAATGGGGGTTTTAAAATGTTCTTTGTTTGAGGGTAAGTTAACCATAATTGGCCTATGTTGCTTATCTATGTAAAAAGTCGTATATGATAGCGGATGTATAGATGTACGGACATCGTACAATATTAAAAAGGTGGGAGTGAAAGGGAAGATTATGTGCGTTCAAAGAAGACCATCCTTTGTTTCCATGACGTTGGTGGTTGTCGTAATTCACCATTTTGAAACTTGGTAAATCTTATAGAATATTTTCAACAGGGGGCTAAGAGTGGCACTTTAAAGCATAAAGAGTATTTGAAGGCTCTAAATCTCCAATTTCAAAAGGTTTTTAGTATAATGGTGCTTTTAAACAAAAAATACTAAACCAAGACTCGATGTGTCGGATAAGCATCTGAAGTTCCATTTAAGGAAACATTTCTCGTGATGAAACAATCACTTTTATCCAGCTGTTAAAACATAAAGAAGCTCAAGGCATTGATGAAATTCCAGAGATAAATGGTTTCAGTAGGAGACTTTTTATGCGCTCTTCAAACTATTTAAAAGATGCAATAATCATGCCATGACCTGATGCTAGATCACGAGGAAAGGAAACAGACTAGTCTCAGGATGAGGTTAGTAGAGATATCCCACAGTCTCAGGTAGCTACCGTACTTTGTATTTGGTATTTATTGCAAACGATTTTTTTCTCTGCGTGCTTCTACGTAAAATCACAAGAACGACTAACGGAACTATAAATTTAACAGCGAAACTGTTTCGTTTTTTTAATGTTTGAAATACTTTTCGTTGCACTTGAAATATCCATATAAAATTGTTCTTCTTCTCCTTCCCCCAACGCCACGTACAAATTATAAATTTACCTAAGAGAAGGAAATCTAGAATTGATACTCTAGCACAGTGATCCTCAATCTGTGGGCGACTAATTCCCTTAGGAGTCCGCAAGAAAGAAAAAAAGGGATCCTTGCCCCTTAAAGAATAGGATCCAGAAAACTGTTATTTCTATCTCTTACCATCCCTGCCCTGGAAATAACCATTAACCGCTTTGTTTGTTGTGAAAGAAATCTTTACTTTTTACTCGGACCAAGTGAAATCCTGGCAGCAGTAGAGCAATATCTCATGTCCTAAATGTTACAAGATCTTCTATCCACGTATTAGACATAAAAGGTGGGGTACTGTATTAGGGATGGTATGATTCGTATGCGTGAAGTGCCATTCTTTGGTATACTGCTTCTGGCTCTGTTACTTAGATGCTCACTAACAACTTACGAAAGTCTTTATTTACCATAATCATTGTTCTGAGCTGCACTCACCTAACGACAGAGGAAAAAAAAAGTTCGTGTCCATACGCTCTCGTTATCGAAGTTTGTTAAGTCAGCAATGCACTTGAGATGTTGTTTGTACCGGAAGTCGATGATGATTTTCTCAGCCGTTTTTTTTTACTACAGAAGAGTTTTATCTGATTTAGGGCATTTTTTTTTCTTCTTTGAACACTTCCTTTGCAGTCGTACTAAACGTCCCTTCGGCCTATTCTACTTGGGCTTTTTGGGCAACTGATTCTGTTCTAGGTAGCGCATTAGACATCCCGTTTAACTTTACAATGGTAAATCCAACTGTAGTGAACTTAGGAAAACATTTAGTAGGCGTCATAGAACCTTCCACTTTCGGTCATATTCCTTAGTTACTGTTGCTAGGCCTGAGAAGCTTATGTGAAAAATCGAGAAAATGGCTTATCAAGTGAAGCCGTGGCAAGATTCGCTAGTGAAACTGCCGGATGATAATTCTATATATTATCTGGAAAATATCGTAAACATTTCAAGCAGGGCTAAAGAAAAGTGTCTACTTTATTTTGCTGAAGGTTATATCCACGAGATAACCACTATCGAAGCTGAAGATGTTGTGTATGTACGGGCTAAGTGCTGGTGATCAATGAAGAAAAGTGAGAGGCCACACGATGTTGGTTTTCTTGTGTCTCTCCGTAATCACAAAATTTCTCAGGTTTCCTGTTCCTGCAAAGCCGGGTAATTTCTATCACTATCTTAAATCGTATTTTGGTAAAATTTACGCAGATCTACTTTTGATCTTTTACCGGATTTATAAATAAATAGTCGAGAATCAAGTAATATTAATAGTAATCTTGTAATAATTTAACGATATACGACCCTTTGCTCTTTTGAGCATATACAGAGGCATTAAGAAGTCAATTGTGTTCAACAGTAAACTTGCATAAAACACTTTCAATCACTTTCGTTTTATTTTTCCCACTTTGGTTTATCAATTCATAAGAGAAAAGAGCAAGAAGTAAACAAGAGAGGGAAGAAACTTTTAAAAGTTAGACTATAATTCGATGATGAAGGCAAAAACGTTTGTAATACCTTAACACGAGTAATGACACATGAAGACACTTGACATGTAAATAGTGGGGGTTCTAGAGGGTGTCCAGTTTGACCATAGCTAAGGACCTAAATGGGAGTGTTGAAATGGCAGCGAAAGTATAAATGTATCCGCTCATACTAATCCTGTAGAAGTACATAGAAGACATAAACTAGACCCACTGGAAGGAAATGCTGTGGCTTCAGATCTCCTTCAGAACAATTTCGCCTGAACCGTATTGCAACAAATAACGCTTAAAGTCAGGAAAACTTCACTCAGCCGAGGCTCTCAACCTCCAAACCGTAAACGCATTTCAATTACCCAAAAAAGAAAGAAAGACGAAAAGAAGAAAGAAGACGCAAACAACGTAGAAAATCGACTTGGCAGTACCTCGTCGAGGCATAATACCACACAGCAGTTCATGTACCCTTTAGAATTTTTATGACACTTTAACAATTTAATTCCTATTGAAGTAATTTTATTCTAGTGGACATTCAATATGTTCATAAACAGGAACAGGGCTACTGTTTATTAGTCCTTGTGGAATCCCCTTAAACCACCTTTTTATAATTTCCTTAGGTTTTCACATTATCCATTGATCTCTAGCTGTTCTCGTGTGTATTTGGCTTGATAAAGTTGACTGAATTCCTCAGATAGTCTAAGGGCATTAGCTCTTCTGGCAAACTAGCTGGCTGAGCTTCAGGTTGTGGCTGACTTTCCCTCTCCACATAAGCCAGGTCTTCATGATGTTTTCCCTCATGATGATGCTTTTCCTTGTTTCTAATTTCCTCTTTAATTTATGCTTGTAATGATGCCTCCCCCCCCCTGGATATCTTGTAGAGCTTCGCTGCTACTCCTTTGGTGTCAACTTCATTATCAACTTTCTTAGTAGCGTCTTTTTTCCTCTTCCCTCATCTTAATCAACCCGGTTCTTTTACCATTCCTTGAATGTCTTCGATCTGGATTTAATTGACTCCTGTATATTCTATGAACACATCTTGCTCGTTTTCTCATACATGTTCAAAACATTAGTAATAATACGGCAGAAACTATCTAAGTGTCCCTTTCAGTCTGTTATAGATAGTCAGTTATATACCCGCTGAATGTTTCACCAGTATCTTTACCTTTTAATTTGCCTAGCCTTCCTCTGATCTTTGCCCTCCTTTACATCTCGGTGCGCCACCTCTGTCAGCAAACAGAAGGCTACGCTCCTTAATAGTTTCAAAATATAATTTCTTCTTTAATTGAACTAGTTCAAAAAGGGATAAGCCATTTTACCTCTGTCGTTGAAGTTCCTGAAGTCATAACCAATTATCAGTTCATTACGCTTCCTGGTCATATTGTTTCCAGCGCTTGTTTGGATGGCCCTTGCACCTGACCATCTGCCCTTCTCTCCCCTTGTACCTGGTAACAACAATGCCGAGTTTCAGGTCTATCCCAGCATGCACTATCTTATTTCATTTGTCGTTCCTGATACGTGAATGCTCATGCATGAGCCAATAAAGCACCTCTCTACTAGAATCGACGTCGCATAAGCGTCTTGTCGCTATATCTTGACATTGGTGGCCATCCTTTGCCAAACTGTTCTATCCCTTGTTCCTATTGTCACCTTCCTCTTTGTGATTTCCAGATATTCTGCCTTGAAGTCTACGTATGTAATCTTCTGTCGACGTCTAGCTCGTTTCCTTTTCTTGAAACCAACATAATTAAATCTTCCTAAATATCGTAGAGGCCACGTTTCTCATTCTGGCAACATCCTTGTCGATTGACATAGGCTGACACAATGTTGATAACTGTGCACTCGACAATAATCTTTATCTCTATCATTTCCCCACTCATTCTCCAATTATATGCTCTTGCAGTTTGCCACTGAATACGATCCTGCCTCACTTTCTAGTGGAATTGATCTGTGAGCGGAACAAGTAGAATCCTCCACCCTTTCCCTTAACACATCTTCCACGAATCGGCCAGTAGTAGGGAGCCTCGGAAAGAAAACGAGATGATATATTGCATCGCCACAGCAGGAGGAGATAAACAACTACAAAGGATATTTTAAGCGGACACTGATTGGTTAAAACAACACCAATCTGACAGTCAGAGTTTTGATTGGCTATGTTAAAAACACAGTTGTGTATAAGTTTCATTGATTCCCAATTCAATTTCATATTCCGACTATTTCATACTACGAGGAGTGTCTGACGAAAAAGCTTTAAAGTACTAAAATAAATTCGCTACTTCGTGCAGTTTAATTGTTCTGTACCATCAACAAACTTTTTGAAAGGATATTTTGTGAGGGGTGAGAAAGGCCGTATGTTGACGACGGGGAAAGTAGAAATAGGCAACAATGGGACATTACTTCAGCACTTTTCTTAATAAAACAGGACGATTAGATGCAATCGAAGCCAGTGAAGCAGGTAAGGGACCAATAGACCTGATACGGACAGACGATACTTCAACTTAGCAAGATGGACAAAGGGAAGACGTGTGGCTCTTTAAATGATCTCATTAAGAGCTCTCACTAAGTGCCAAATATGATCTCGCAGATGGTACCAATTCCTGACGAAGGTCAATCTTTACCTCATCCAAACTTTGTTCTTGTCTCATTTCAAGGACTAGGGAGAAGGAAGGGCTACTTTATAAATGCTTATATTTCTGTAAGTGTTTGTTATTTAGATATGATACTTGGGTGTGCTGATTCATCTTTTAGCTAAAGAATAATAAATATATTTATAAAATTGGAGCTGATGACATTATATTACAGCCAAAAGTTCATAAGTGTCTAAACATCGTTGTAAAATTTATTGTTGCAATAGCGTTTACTTGAAAAACGTAAAATATGCTATACTTTTCTGTCAGGAAGCTTTAAAATCATTTGAAAAATCTTTCATGATATATCAGAATAAATATGGAGCCGAGGGCCTAGTGGCTACCCTCCTCATTATAAGTACGATTAAGTACTTGGGATCAGTTATTGGCGAGAATGATACCAGTTCCAAGGACGTTACCTAGCAAATACACTGCCGACGGAAGAACTGGAGAAATGCTTTGAGACAAAGGGATGTCCCTAAATGTTTAAGAGGCAGGTGTATGCGTCTTCAATTGATTTAAGAATTCCATACAGGTCTGGATGTTAGAAAATCTTATAGTAAACAAACAAAAGCTACATGTCGTAGGGATGAGGATGCTATGGTGAATGCAGAATTATATTAGGGCAGACAGACAAAGAAACAAAGACATAAGGTAAAATGTTAATGCGGTCCTAAAGCAAGTAGAAGCAGGGTTCTGATGGAGCAAAAATGTCGAGGTATCAACCATCCAATAGAAGCCACACTTGAGATCAAAATGATAAGATAAAGAAACAAAACACGAAATAGTGAAAGGATGAAAGAAAAGAGCGAAGAAAAAGTGGAAGTCTGTTCTGAAAAAAGAATATACCAGAATAGGGCGCAACTGCTTCCCCAGCTCAAAACGGAGTCAATGGAAATGAACGTTTATTTCACAAGGTTAATTTCACGCGTTAGAGTGGCAAAGGCCTCCAATTCAGTAAAGCAAAGGCTGGATGTAGAAATATGAAACAATATCCCATACTAATAAGAGCGTACTATTAAATGCGATATAGCTCTTCTAAATATTATTATTATTAAGTGTAAATATATTTAAAAAATTATAAATTATTATAAAAGTATTATAAATCTTCTAACCTTCAAAATTGAGGTAGGCAAATAGGTAATTTCAGCATTGCCAGAAAATATGCAATTATAATCGCTGGGGTGGGGAATGAAAATATGAGCTAATCTCAAAATGGAAGGTTAAGAATTATTTTGTTGCCAATAAACACAAGCGCAAATACATTCTTGTGTTCTAAAGAACATTATGGGGCAGAAAATGAACACAAAGGTGAGTGCAGTGATTTACTTGTCATATTATTACTAGTGCGTAGTATTATTAGGATCTACATTGGTGAACTGGTTCCTGGTTCCTATCTATATATAATATACATAGATACATATATATATAAAAGAAGAATCGATAAAGGACATAGTACACAGTAGTGGCATAGTTGTAGAGTGTCAGTGATTTCGAACCGACCTTGAGCTTGCCTGCCCACGATCCCGGAGGTACTGTGCTCTGTCACCTGCTTTCGTGAAGTGGGAGACTATGTTTCGAGAGATAGAACAGAGGGGGACTACATGCATGAATAGCAAGAATAGCAAGCATTAAATAGCATGAAAAGTAAGCATAAAAAGTAAGCATGAATAGATTGTCATCCGAAAAGGAAAAGTAACCCGTTCCTATAAGTGGCTTCGGCCTTGACCAGGGTGAATACAATAAAAAAAGTGGATCGTTTACCAAAGTCGAGATGGAGATTGATACCACCAATGACGTCTAAATCTACTAGCGTATTTTACGACAACCATGATACAGTAACTCGATTTGTTGAAAGCTGCATTTAAAGTTCGTACTCAAGCAACATTTAGCATGGATGTCATTAAAGAATACGGCAAGACGTTTGTGCATACTCAACAAACTAGCAATGCTTAGACACGTACCGATCGTAGTATTTAATTCTTTTGTGGCATGACTCACTCACCCCATGATAACCATTTGCAATTAAGGAAATCGCGAGACTGATATACAGACTTCTATTTTAGGGGAAAATTGCAATTTAACAAATTGAAACACCTGGAGAGAGTATACAGTTACTAGTCACTCCGATGTGAAGAAGCATCATGAAGCCACAAGATGATCATATCAAATTGACAGACATGACACTTGTTATAGTTCTATTGACCAGTCACATCATATCAAAGCAATGCAGACAGAAACCCTAGAAGCCCATAGGATGAATTGTACCTGTCTTTGGAAGGCCCACCCTTACCACCTTGTGTAACTCTAAATCTGCCTGAAGAATACGTGAAGGATACAAGTTACTGTGGTCTAAGCAGCCCCATCCACTCTAATTCACTGAGTTGGTCGCTTAGCTGAGCAAACAGTTGAACACTCACACCTCCATATCAACGGAGATTCGATAATCACAAGAAGGACAAGAGGCGGACTGAGAAGAATACAAGCAGTGCTTAGTCTAAAACAGCAAAACGAGATTCAGGCGGGATAAAGATGTAAGTTTGGAACGCTTGGGAGAAAATTCCCGTGAGTTACAGAGCGTAAAGACTTATTTCTGGAACTGTATGAATAGGAAGTAAACTACTACTTGCCACTGGGGAAAAGTGGGTAATATGAATGGCTAAAAATGAAAGAAAGTTAGTTCAAGCGGCAGCACTAGTAGATTTAAAAGCAGTGCAACCATATTGGTGTACAACAGCAAAGAGGACTTCATGGGCTGTGTCAAACCTGGCTAGGAGGCAATCATAGGATTTTAGGCAGAAGACGAGGAAGTTCTACTACATTTTCATGTATCTAGATAAGGCTTTTGAGTATCTAGAAGGGAAATGTGTGGACTGTTACTAAAAAGAGAGTACCTGAAAGGATAGTAAGAGCAATCACGGCTTTATTAATTGAAACCAAATAAGAGAAAAAACCTGCACACTGAACATCAAAGGAGTTTGGTATTGTAGTGGGTGTACATCAAGGCTATGTATCAAGCCCATTAATGGCAGTTACCATTTTAATAGTACTGAATGACCCGTTTGGAGAGTCTGAACCATGAACAAGAGACCCTATGTCAATGACTAGCAGCTGTCAGCAAAGTCATAGCCGGCAGTCAAGAATGTTTCTCTAAGGAAGAAGGAGTAAAGTTACTGGAGTGGAAGTAACTGGAAAGGAAGTAACTGGAGTGGAAGTTATCATGAACAAAATCAAACAAATGCTCACTGGACACAACATACAATCTGGAAGATGTCATTTGAATAGAGTGGACAAGGAGTTGAGGTAACCACATTACTATGTGTGCAATGCAGACATGCCACTTTAGATGTTTACAATTCATTGTCCAGCACGAAGCAAAGGATGGAATAAAAGAGACTGAGAGATTATGAGAAGGAAATTCAAAATATGTGGGTGGGAAATTTATAAGTTTTGTTACCTATGCAATGTCATGGGCATGAGAGGGAGTAATGACACAATCTGCGATTAGCTGCCTGTACCATATTTTTAACAACAAGAGAATAGGAATCACAACTGAAACATCAAGGCAAATAAGGTGAAAATAAATAGGACATAAATATTCTACGTCAACACCATAAGGAAAAGTGCAATAATCCCATGGTGACAATAGTGTGGTCTACTGTTTTGTTATAGTGATGTTGCAATGTATAAGAAGCCTACATTTTTCTACAGTATTGTTTACACCTGCTTGACTTTGTATGCATAACATATAACATTGCCAGGCAAGACGAGGGAAATACATCTATTGCCATCAAACAAATAGGATATACTGTATATCTTGATTGGGAGGGGGAGAGGGCTCAAACATGATAATTTTTTAAAATCTGCCATATCTTTCCTTCGTTTTATCTCTTCATACGAAAATTTTATCCATCGTATACTAACAAAAAGGCTCAACTTGATGCTCATTGAAATCTTGCAAAACTTGAACCATTTGAATTATATTTGAAGATATATGTCTTTGTTTCAAACATCTTTTTCAGTCACACCTGTGGTGTATTTTCCTGACTCTGACAGCAATTTATAACTGTTTTGTGTGAACAAAGACTTCCATTTCCATACTTGACAGTTAATTGACATTGAAGAGATAAAAGTAGGATAGCACTCATGACCACTTATGAAAATGACATAGCTACTAAATACTGTACCGGTTTAACAAGTTGAAAACAATAAGAGCAGCTTTCCTAAAACAAAAATGATGACTTTTCAGAGGGAGCTGAGTCCTCGTGTAGCATTTCTCAGGGGAGCTCAAGCCCCAACATAGTCAGTACCTATGATTGTGAATGTCATAAAATCCATGATATTGATAAAAAAACTAAGAGACAGGCATAAACTGAATTTTCAACTTCAAAAGGCTAAAAATACTGATGACTACAGTGCT